>JEMP01000128.1:412934-430783 GCA_000738655.1 Venturia pyrina ICMP 11032 | reverse complement strand
GGGGGGGGGGGGGGGGTTTGCTTGGAGGGAAACCTGGTAGTTGTGTAGATACCCTGGATGAGTGAGTATAGAGAGACCTCTGTAATGACTAAAGGAAAGAGATTTTCTCGTTGTTCATACATACATGCACACTGTGGGGGTTCTTCTTTGCTTTGGAAGTGCCGTGTATGGAGATGATTTTTCGGATTGTTTGTTTGGATTTGGATTGTGCGGTTAATGGATGGATGGGTTTCTGGGCTTTCTTTTTGATGGGGAGTCGGAGGGTTCTTCTGCTCTTGATCCTTTCTCTTTGTTTTTCCCCCTCTCGCTGTCGCTGTCGCTGTCTCTCACTCTTTGCAGCTACTCTCCATGAGGGACGAGGTTAATAGGCATCTTGATTATACGCGAGGGGAAGGTTTGGACTGCATTCGTTGTTTGTTTGGTTGTTGGGGTATAGATCAGTGTGTATGGGTCGATGGATCAACAACGAGGACTCTTTTCTTGGGTTGGGGGGATCGCGATCGGTTCGGTCCCTTTCTTTCTTTCTGGCATGGCATGGCATGGGATGGGATGGGATGACATGGTATGGGATGGCGGGAGGGAATCGTTTGTTGGTCGGTCAGTGAGTTGTGGGGAATTGGGGTTCGTCCTTCTACTAGTAAGTAATGAATAAGTTGGAGATGCAGCTGGAGTTGGGGTTGGAAATGGGGTTGGGGTTGTAGACGCGGTTTCCGCTCTGATTCTACGGAGGTATTCTAGTTGGAGGTGTAGACACGCTTTCTATCACGATTCTCGCAGATACGGAACAAACACGTCCATCTCCTAGTTAGCGATTTTTTCTGTTTTGGTTTTGGCAATGTCGATGTCAATGTCAATGTTAATGTTAATATTCAATTGCCGATTCAACATTAAGCGTTTACATATTTTCTCGCATTCAAGGGCTCGTTGGATTCGGATGGATTGTTAGCGGTGAAGAGGTGAAGAGGGAAGGGAAATTGGCAGGGAAGGGTACTTAGTATAGGTGCTTTTTCTTTCGGGATGATAATGGATGGATGGATGGCTGGGTGGAGACTAGGAATGTGGAGGGGAAGATTGGATGGTAGATGGATTGGACGGGTTGGACGGAGGTAATAAAATTACTGTGTAAACAGTAAATAATGTGGCTGTGTATGTAGACTGGGGAATGTGGAGGGGAAGATTAACACAGTAGTGGATGGATTGGATGGAGGGGTGGGATAATAAAACCAAAGGATATGGCTGTGTATGAGTGTAGACGGGGGAATGTGGAGGGGAAGATTAAATGGTAGATGGATTGGATAGAGGGGTGGGATAAATAAAACCAAAGGATGCGGCTACGTATCTTATGTAGACGGGGGAATGTGGAGGGGAAGATTGGATCGATTGGACGGATTAAAGAGCAGGCTAGTTCAAAAAAGAATATGGCTGTGTTTCCTATATATTAATTTACTACAGGCTGAAACACTATTCAGGTACTCCAAGACGAAATCATCATCAGGAAAATTTGGGTATATATATATTGTTCGAACCAGGTACGGTTCCTATCTAGGAATCCGGCTTAGCATAGCATAGCAAGCATATCAAGCATATCAAGCATATCAAGCAGATGAGAACAGAATGGTATATCCAATGAAATAAAAATATCCAACCGCCCTTACTTCCCTCTCCCTCTCGCTCACCCCGTGTCTAAAAATAATGCATCTTCAACCCAGCTGAAAAATCCAGTGGCCAGAAAGGTTCGTCCGCTCGCTTGCCGCTGATCTGCTTGACTCGTGTCCTCTCCACAAATCGATCGTGATCATGTCGTGTATGTATATTCCTTCGGGGTCCGTGCCACCTGCAAATCCCATATCCTCATCTGCCGCTCCCAGCTACGAAGTGAGGCTTGTCCCAAACGCCGGCTCGGGACAAAAACAAAAGGAAATAGAAAGTTGGATGAAGATGGACATGGGGATAAATGGGGAAATGTCTGAAAGAGGTGTTTTGTGGATGTCGCCACGCCGAGTAATCCCCCCTTTTTTTCTTGGAAAATTCGGGAATCTTGTCAGCCGTCCGTCTGTCAAACGGGAAGTCGTTTGCAGGTCTAGGGATTTCCATATCTAGGGCTGCTGGGTCGGGTGGAGTCTGCTGATGCTTTCTAATTTCGATTGCGCGATCTGGTGTGTCTCGGTTCCTTGCGTCCAATGTCTCACACTTTGAGATTGTTCGATCACATGGCGTGGTAAACCACCTCATCCTCGGCGCCCAGCAGCTTCTTTATCGTGTCGATCCTGCTGTGTCCTCTGTAATTTTTCATGCGATGGCACCACACTGGTTTCCCGTCTTTGAACATGAATTCGCCGCCGACCCAGAAAATGTTCCCAGCTTTTGACCGGAGACCGCTTTGCGCTTGAATAACTTGTTTGAGTTGACCTTTCACCCATTGATATTCATTTTCTCTGTCATTGTAATCGACGCGTGGTCCGATGTTGATAGTCCAGCTCATGCCCAGTGCTTTGTATAGCTTTTTGGTGGGGTCGGCGTAGATTGGGAATTGGGTGCCTGTTATTGTGCGATACGAGTTTATAAGTTGTGGTGAGCCCAGACCGATGATCGTGATTGAAGTTGGGATGGGTAGAGTGAAGTAGGTTTGTAGAGAGATGCTCTTGCAAAGAAGTCTGATGTACGCTTGACATGCCTATCGGAAAGTGAGTATGGGATGGCTATGTGGCACTACAGGGAGGGAGAGGGCTTACGCTGCAGAAGAAGTGTCTCACAAACAGTACCATCTGTTGCTCGCCCAATGCTAATTCGCCAGAATATATGCTCTTGAATGGTTGCGAATTGCCTTCGGAATCGAAAATCGGTATCTCCCCGGCTGATTCGATAGCCTTTGCATCCGGAAGATTATCGGATACCTGCATTTGATTCTGGAGTTGCTCAAACATCTGTTCGGAACCTGGGTCATCCAACTGACATGACCCGTCATCACATGAGCTTAAACTTAAGGCAGCCGTCGAGCCTCGACGAGCAGTGTACATTGTGTTACTGGAAGCGAATGAAGGTTGGCTGGAGTGTGAAGACGATGGGCTGTGTCTTGAGTCTTTAGTAGAAGACGTTGTCGGTCTTTGATGCTGCGCATGCACTGGTGAGCTTCGACTGATTTCGGCCATCATATAGGTCCTTGGTGGTATTGATATGACTGGAGTGTGCTGGTCGTGTTCTTCTGTCGAGTGGCTTGTAAAGTAACTCGAGTGCGAGGAGGCCGAGCTATGCGCCGAACGTGGTGATGAAGCTTCAGATTGCGTTGGTATTGGAGGCAATGGAGCCTCTCGCCGTGGGGGATGCGCGTATAATTCATGATCTCTATTGCTTTCCATCGGCCATGATATCTCGAATCGAGCTTTGGGCTTCTTTCCGAATCCGAACATGGTGACACTGCTTTCGGAATGTCGCGAGATAGTTTTCGTGAACTAATGTCACGATCGGAGTAGATATACTTGCAGCAAATTCAAGGACGAAATCGACAAGATTTGGCGAGACCCGAAATAGCAAGAAACAAGTACGTCAAGCAGCCGGGTTAAGAATGAAGCAAGGGCGTGAAGAGTGAAAGTTGGTCGCTTTGGTGTGGTGGGATTATAGAAACGGCATGGATAATGGGTAAGGAGGGTACGGCAGCCTAGTATGGAGTATAGACCAATCTTGAAGAAATTCAGCGACTGAAATTGGGACGAGAGAGTAAATGAATACGAAGTGTTAATAAACAGGTGGGGGGCCGCGTCGAAAAAGTCGAATGGATAGGGATGGATATGTTTCGAATGGGTCCGAAGATATCGATCAACAGAATTGCCTGAACCCATTCATTTCGCCAGGCTATTTTTGAGAGGCCAAAAGCCGTTTTGGATGCCTGGCTGAAGGGTAGCGACTAGCGAGGGAGGCCATGTGCTGCAAGGGGAGATGGACGTTTGAATATGCCAGTGCTGATGCTTGCACATGCGGAGAGTAGCCTCATCTCATGTACGCGGACACGCATGGTTCCATGGCCAGCGCCAGTATCTATTCTACCGGTGCCAGGCCAGTACCAGTGCCAGCGCCAGCACCAGGTACTCCCGCCGGCCCAGCCCGCAAATGTTTCGGAGTATCATGAGGAGTTTTCCTACACTCAGCACCGCTTGCGTGTCTATTTGTCAGTCAGTCAACTTGTGGCCGGTTCGTTGCCGTCACTCGTCCAGTTTGTCCGACATTCTCGAAAAGGGTTGCAGCAGGCGGCGGTTCCACAATCCACATGAAGAGCAGTCCCGTCCCATTGGTTGACCCATGTCTGGGGCGAAGATGTGAGCAGGAGTTGAGTGGCATCTGGCCGTTGGTTGGCTTCGCTTGGGCGTGTCTTGAAATCTCTGCGTTAGCTAGCTGCACGCGCAAATGGCGAGTTTGTGCATGAGCAGGAGCTGGCAATGCGTGTGGCAATCCGTGCATGAGCAGCAGCTGGCAATCCGTGCATGAGCAGTGCATGAGCAGGAGCTGGCAATCCGGAGAAGGCGTGTTCTAATCGCATTCGTAGGATGCGCCCCCTGATGAAACGGGAGGAAGACAGAAGACAGAGGAATGGGCAGTGGGTGATGGGCAGTGGGTGATGGGCAATGGGTGGTGAGTGGTGGGTGGTGGGCAATGGGTGGTGGGCAGTGGGTGGTGGGCAGTGGGTGGTGGGCAATGGGCAATGGGTGGTGGGCACTGGGTGACAAACTCCAGCCCCCTTTTGTTCTTTTTCCTCGGCAGTGGTGTCGGTGTCGGTGTCGGTCAATTAGGCTCGGTTCTCACAGGGCTGGGAGGAGTACCTACGATAATACTGTGTACATAGTAGACCTCTCCAACACCTCCCGAGGTCTCTTCCAAGTCCTCCTTCAGAAGTCATATCACGCGCGTCGACTTGCCCATTTCCTCCACACTGGAACTCTCGTGCATTGGCGTCGTCCCTCTCCCTCTTCGTGTGATAGTCCACACTCCCTTTGCGTTTGATAGTCCACTCCCTTTCCGTTTGATAGTCCCCTCCCTCTCCGTATGATAGTCCCCTCCCTTCGTTTGATAGTCCCCTCCCTCCGTTTAATAGATAGTCCCTCCGTTTGATAGTCCCAGGTCCGTGTCAGAGTCCTACTTCTCCACACAATCTAAGACTTTGTTATTCCTGCCCCGGCTCAATAGCCAGCCCAGGAATGCTGGCTCCAATCGAGCGAGGCTGGAACAGTCATCATTTAACATTGACCTGCGCGCATTTCACGCCCAAAACCGTCCATCGACCATCCTCCAAGTGTGTTGTCGGCGCCGCCATTCCAATCGCAGTCTCGACGAAGGAACTAGGGAACAGCAAGCTACCCACTGAGGGAGCGATCCGATCCCGACTCCCATACACCCGTCGCATTGGTGCCTTGACGACCACAGTACTATGGTAAGTCACTACGGTGACCCATGACACGCTCCCGTCCGGGATTATCCACATAGCTTGGACACGAGTCGCCGTGCACATCTGCATTCCAGAGATGCAAGCGAGATACGTACGACTGTGTCTCTTCTGACATTGCCAATCGTACTCTGCACCGACTTTGCAGTCCGCGGATGGATCTCTGACCTGGCTTTCCAATAACCACTTCATCGGGTGTGGCATTCTTCCATGTCTCTCTCCATTCTACTCTGGCTTTCTAGCGGATTTAGCGCAGCAGGGATTTCAAGTTTGTATCTAATGATCAGCGACACTAAAAACGAAATCCTCAGTAGAATGAAGCAAGTCCATTCTTCATCCATCTATCTTATCCTCCATTTGCTGGACGAGTGAGTCCTTCACCAGACTCATCCACTCCTAGATATAGACCATCAAAAATATCAGGTGTGAGGGACCACCGGTTCCTCTCCACCCCAAAAGCCGCCAAAAGAAGCCACAAGCAGGATGAACGAGCACATCCAACCCCCACATCCCCAGATCCAAGAACCCATCACCGGTCCACCCCTCCTTAGCACCACCCGAAACCAACACCGCTTCTTAGCCTCCCCAAAACGCAAAACTCGACCTTTCAAATCTACCATCTCCATCTCAGTAAAAACGGTCCATATCCTGACTAGAAAACCCCGCTTCCCAGCCTCCCACAAACGCATCATAATTCGATTTCACAGTCATCGCGGTAACCGATACCATCCCAACCCAATAATACGCTATTATATAGTCTATGCTCCCGCTTATCGCTGGTTTGTTACACATAACTTAGTAGTTACCTGTTTTACCCACACGAGTGTCCTAGCTGGATTTTATCAGGTACTTATTCATGCTCAGTACTATGCGTGATTTACTATTATTCAGCGACGAGGAGAGGGTTGTGGGAATTATCTTGGTAGGAGGGGATTGTCCTTTTTGTAGGTTTGGTCTTGATGTTTATTTAGGAGGAGGAGGAGGAGGTGTATATGTATAATAATACATCATTGGTCCTATTCTCCACCGCGGTTCTCGGATACGACTTCGATGGATTGGGAGTATGTTTGTCTCCCTATGCTTTATGATTCTGTATATCGAATTGGTGGGCTTTTGGGCTCGTGGGTTTGGTGGTTGGGTCTGTCGACTGTATCGATTGACGCGCCGTATAGAGTGGGTTTGTAACAGGAAATGTACAGAAAATCAACGCTTCGGTTCCCCGTATCAGATAAGAACGATGATAAGTAGAACCCGGGCCATCCTAAACGAAATCCATCCGGGAAAAAAAAGGGGATTCGACAAACAAAAGAAAAACCACACACAAAGGAAATAAAGGAAAGGTCTATACGATTGAAATTACAAAAAATGGTATCAAGTAACAATCCCACTTTCCCACCAATACACACCCCTGTAAAACCCAGGCCACCGTCCACCCCAACAATACCACGACTCCTCCCCGGTGCCCAAACCCAGTCCCCGCAGAATACTCAATGGGATCGGTTCGTAGAGGAATTGTCCGCCTGCTGCCGCGTCGTCGATGAAAAGGGGCGCCGTGTAGTAAAACCAGATATGTACGTAGACGAGGTTGGTGAGCTGACGGACGGGGAGTGGGATATATGTCGTTATCCCTGTTTCTTTGAGGAGGTGCGAGGAAAGGGTTTGGGCGATGATGGCGAGGGGTTGGAGGGAGAAGAAGAGGAAAGGGCCTTGGAGGGGGTTGGTGGGACCGATGGAGGTGTGACTTGCGCTTGCGTGTAGGAAACCCGATATCGAGAAGGCGATGGACAGTTGCAGGGTTTTTGCGGGCAGGGATCGAGGGTTGATGGTGAGGTTTTTGATGAGTTTTTTGCCTGGGGATTCAAAGGCGAAGCGGAAGGTTTGGTGCCACCATGTTCCCCACCAGCCGGATAGTCCGCGGTTGAGGATTGTTGTGTAGGCGCCCCATTCGGCTGGGTACATCCAATGTTGACCGCGGACGCCGATGCGGTCGCTGCCTAGGATGCCGACGAAGAAGAGAGAGGCGGTTTGGAAGAGTGTTTGGAGTGCCCAGTAGATTGCTAGTTGTGCGATGAGTAGACGCTGGCTTTTCATGAATGTTTTTGATGTGCTGAGGCGTGAGGGTAGATATGAAGGTCCGGGAAGATTGTGGTCGCCGGTCCAGAAGAAGGGGTCGTGTATAATCAAAATCTTGATTATATCTAATGCGAAGTATCCTATGATAAATCTTTGGAAATTGCGGCGGAGTAATACATTACGGCTTAGAAAGGTGTGATTAATAGTTATGCTTTTGCTGTGGTAGATCTTGCTGTTTCTTGAATCATCGTGTCTTGACAGCTGTTCGACGACATCTTTCGGTGGACTGGGTAGATTTGGTATCCTCCAATTCCAAGCCATTCCTCTGAAGTTTGACATGAGGTCCAGTACCCAATCTAGGCGTTCGAGAAATGGTTGTTCGGGATAATGTTGCCAGATCAATTCAGATCCTTTGGCATGATCTGTTTCGGCGCCACTATTACTTCTTAATCTCACATCATTTCCATTCTTCGATCGATTTCTCAATGCAGACTCATCCCGGCCGCGCTTCAAGCTGTCAGATCTCTGTGGTGTCGTCTCTTCAACCTTAAGTCGAACACGACCTGTACTTCCAGAAGCTCTTTCGATCCGGGCAAAATCCACTTGTCCATCATGAACGATTAGCACGATCGTGGTCCAAACAATGGCCCATGCCATCACGAAGCCAACGGCGTAAGCAGCAACAGCACCGCGCCCCCGCGTGTGGGCTATGGTGTATGCCGCAAACACGGTATTGATTGCCCAGACGGCATACCTTGCTTTACGGAGAGCCGCAGATTTGCTATGAGGCACAAGAAGGTATGCTATGACCAAGTATATCCCAAGTGAGCACCAAGGATACACGAAGGGCAGATAATGGCGTTGCTTCGTGTGATGCTCATATTGCGCGTCCAGCTGTTTGATTCTCTCCCGGTGTGATGGTGGAGCTGCGGAAAACATTGCGGATGAGGATGGGTGTTGGGATGAGAAGTAACCATCATCCAGGCCCGTTCGAGACGAATACGACCAGTGTGTGTTGCGCAAGCGTCTTAGTCTGGAATCTTGTGACATGGTGGATTTGCACGCGTCACCGAATTTGTCAATCCAGCTTTTCTTCTTCTCGACAACTTGAACATCACCAACCCACCTGCATTTTGCTTCCCCTTGCCGATGTGGCTCACGATGCTGGGTGCGGACTTCGAGTCGTAGTCCATCATTATCAACCTTCAATTGCCCCAGGACGGCTACAAGAGCCCCTGAATGAGGATTCTATCGACGTAGGTTGAGGCGACCCTTGCGGTTTGAAGGAGACGACCTTGCCGGTCATCGACGATAGCGCTTCGCTCTGCACCAGCATCGTACATTAGCACGGCCGAAGACGAAATCAGCTTCTTGGATATCCACTGCCATAACTGGCATGGTAGTTGGTAGCAAGAAAGAAACAGGTTGAAATCCATATCCGCAATGTTGAGGATCAGTGGTTGGCGCAGGCCCTCCAATCATGGATCTTCATCCCCCTGAATGATATGGGATGGATGAGGGTTAAATGACATCGCACGTACAAGCATCCGACGACGGTATTTTACATACTTAGTAGACTCGATGTCATCCCAAAACCACATATGCAGGGGCTGTATATACCGTATCACGATCTATGTAGGGCTCTTGTTTATCGGATGATATCAAGAATCTCTCGATAAAGAAATGACATCAAGGTATAACATGGCTAAGTATCTGAGGGAGGGATGACTGGAGGCCCTAAGTTGGCGGCAATTCCCACCTATGTTACAGGAGTAAGGGAATCCTGTGGTAGGATGCATTTAGATGGCTCCTGCTGGTTTATTGAAACCAATTTCAACGGGACCGTGCAATCTACCCATGGATATATATACATCCGCATCCCTTACCTACACAGTAGTCTTCATTGCCAGCTGATGCTAAAGTTGCCTTTCTGTTCCTGGAGACTATTCCTGGAGAACCGCAAGGTGTCGGTGCTGTATTGTGTATGTGCGAGTACATTTTTCAGCCCAATGGATATCGTTCCCCTACACGACCTGTTCTATCCGCTCGCTATATCCGCTCGCTACCACGACTGCCAAAGCTGCCACAGCCGTAATTGCTTCTCCATGCAATGATAGGATCCAGAGCCCCATGCAGCACTTCGATTCGCTGCTACGATCTTCCAAAAGCAGAATGGATGACAACAACTACCTGCCAGATCGGTATCACAAATCGAACCATTTGGTTGCTAGACAGCAGGATTCGCTGCGAGCAACCGGCCGAAGTTGGTCACACGTTGTGGAGACCTAATAGGCGTGATGCACTCCGTGAGTAAGCTCATAGCTGGCAGACACCATCAGCGAACATGCTGCAGGAATGTAATTAGAATTCGTGAGAGGCAGAGCTGGAGGTTGGACTCGAAGAAGACATCTCGTTTACCCTTCCAATAGTTGGCTCGACGCGTCTCCTTTCGTGTCGTCAACAACGACTTCTCCAGGTCTCGTTTTTCAAGCCAGGTTCCTCCACCGAACATCTCGACGAAAATAGTCCTCTACGGGCGACACATACACGAGCTTTACTTCTCAAAGTTGTTCATGTGCGAAAACTGAGGTTTCAAAGTGGCTTCAACGAATACACGCCCCTCGAAACGTATTTGGTTGACATTATCAGCAACAATTATAGATCGGTAGCCTTAAGCCCTGGCAAGGCCGTTAGTCGAACTTACCGGAACCTTGCCCAAAATGGGAGAACGGAATACTGCGAACACGAGAATAGAAGATTCATGTTTCCCCCCTCCTTTCCAGAGCACACCGCAATCGGAATCAAACCAAAACCAAAATTAAATCAATATCGAATCCCAAGCCCGCACATCTTTCCAGCGTTTCTCTCTTTCCTTAGAAACCTGTGTCGATCAATCATTGATAAAACGATAGATCGCCATCGATCTCAGTCCTGCCGGATTGACGACGACTTACACCCCTTGTCAATAATCATTCTGTCTCTGTCCTGAACCTCGTTTCTAACGGCCAACCCTGACCACTTCCCACGCATAGCCCGCTCATCTAGATCAAAGCAGCTGAACGAGAGGTCATTCGAGCAAATGGGCCACAATTCCTTGCTGTGCATGTCGTAGAACAGCCCCTCCTCTACAGAAACAACGTCTGGACCCATTGATGTGTGAAACTCGCATACCTCTTTCGAATTCACTTCTGGATAACGAGTGATGACACGATGATTGGGTCTTGGGTTCTTATACCGAACAGGTTGAAGAGGCGATGAGGAGGTCAGCGACCCTCGGGAATTTGGGGAATGGTTTTTGTTAGATTCATCGATTGCTCGGTTCGTATCTTTATCTGGGTCATCTTCGTTGTACTCAAGGGAAGGGAAGGTTTGAAGAATAGTACCAGGCTGTCTCTTCTTTGTCGAACCAGAATCCCATGCGTCATAGGCTGTGGCAACGCGTTGCTGGTGTATTCTTGAACCGTATAACTCGTGCTTCATTGGCGTTGAAGTCTTTGATATGAAGATCGGGAGTATTGAATTAAACTTTCTTCGTGTTTGGGCCCTTTGGATCTTTGCTCAGCTGATCGAGGTCAGGCACGGGCTTGATTGTGATTGGAGTGCTTCCCGTCCAGACAGACGCAGGGCTGTTGTTGTTGTTTCCCATCTTGTATCTTACAGGGAACCAGGGACGCTGGCCTATCCTTGCGTTGTCACCAAACTAGCCCCAATCGTGCTCGCTTCCTCTGACTGAGGTGATGTCAGTGATGGAGACCGGCTCACCACCAGCAGCGTGTATCCGAACGCAGAAGTGAAGACGGACGGTTTGCCGTGGCATTCGACCATCTAGACCCATACCTACAAAGATGAATCGATAGCAACTGGCGTCAAATACGTTATCCGTTCTCGGATTGTCAACGAGGATACGGGGAATATCATCAAGACAGCTCGCGAACTTCTCAGACCTGATGGCTGAGATACGGACGTCGTTACCCTGGAGATCCATTCGAGGAATCGAGCTGGGACGGATGTGTTTGAGGCACTGGCTGGCTCGGATAATGGGAGGTCTGTTTTCAGGTTGGTGATGAATTATCATGGACTCTTGAGGGATGGACTTTTGGGGGATGCGGAGATTGTTAAGGTTCAAACTCGGTGGCCGGTGCGTGGGTAGCAGGCAGACTATTTAATGATGGGTTGGGAAACGGATTTGCCTGTTGCTCGCCCCAAGCTTTGACTTGCACAACAGAGGGCGGGGTGATGTAAATTGGAGGGAGCGTCGAAACGGACCTGTCCTTACCGTTTTCTGTGAATGGTGGGTAGTTTCCCCAAATTTTCATCTATTTTACTGGCCAGCAACAAGAGAAATCAACCATGTTCAATTGATTGCTGTTCCCGAGGATACCATGACTAAAATAGGCATCAAGGGACACAAGCCATTGAATGGCCTCATCTCCGACCCTTTTTACCCCTCGGTCTCTCTCCAGTACTCTCGATCTTCCCGACATCTCTCTTGGAAAGTGACAACAACCCATGTCTGAACTTGCCGACAGTCGGCGCTCCAACCGCTCTCTCCCTCTTCCCCGTGAACTTGACTTTTCGCTTCTCCTTCTCAAGAATAATCCCTCCTTCTTTCGCATCACTCCGACGCTTCACTTCCCGCTCCGTAGTCTTCTTGACGATGCCTTTACGATGTGACATGGGCATCTTTTCCTGCTTGAACACCGAGGTCTTGGCTCCCAAAGCCTGCAATCGAAGATCCAGAGCTTTGTGACGTGTTTTCCCGGTGGCGTCAAGTGATTGCGATGCATTTCCTTTGCCGGAGAGCAAATGTGATTCAGAAAGAAGTCGTTGCAGAGCAAGATCGTTTTTAAGATGCTGAGCTGAGTCTTCGACGTCGGTTGGTTCTGCAACTTTTTTCGGCGCGGATATCGGTTTTGAGACTGCCGAAGATGAGGTTGGAGCTTTGCCAGAGAGGAAAGCCTTCAAGTCTTGTTTGCTGTTGGAGAAGAGGCCGCTGGAAACAATGTTGGTGGATGGCGCTTTCAATTCGATGACAGGTATCTCGGGCTCTGCATCGGATTCTACGCCTGACCATTCTGAATCTTCTCCATCTTCAGATGATTCAGGTGGCGGGGAAGGCGCTTTTTTGGGTTTTGCATTTGGTAATGGTTTGAATTTGGCCTCGAAAGCTCGTTGAAATCTGGCTCTGAGCTCGGCGTCGTCATCCGGTGGCGGCGATGATTTTTTAGACTTTCGAGATGGGGCTTCTGAAGCTGGCGCAACACTTCTTTTCCTTTTTCCGAGCATAACGGCGATGTTGTTGTGGCAAGCAGAAATGCCAGAAAACTTTTGAGGTTGATGGCGTCGATGAGCTGATTGGTTGGCGAAGCGAAGCGGAAACGGAAGCGGTTCAAGCCTCGACCCCAAAGTACTTTGAGTCCTGCATCTTCCTCCTCTCCAAACGCGCTGCACGATGCATCCCCCTCAGGACTGGCTGCTTCAACTGTTCAGACATTAGCAATGCTGCAATCATATGAAAAGTAAGAAAACACTCACTGCTTCGTTCAACAGCACCTCTTCTCTGAGGGATCTGCCTTCGCTTTGCACCAGCGCTTGGCGTCTCCTGACGACCACATGCTCGAATCCCATGTCCTTTCTCTTCTTCTTTTCCGCCTCGTAAACCCTCTCCTGTACTTTTGCCACGAGGGCCCTCATCACCGCAGCTTGAACTGGCTGACGACCAGCATCAGCCAAGAACTTCGCCTTGGCTCGGTACTTCTTGACGGTTTGCCGTTTCGGCACGGCGAACTTGTACTTGCTTTCGTAGATGAGGTCTTTCATGATGATGAGGAAGAGTTGGATTGGTTGATTGGTATATGTGTGTGTGGAGAGAGATGAAATGTGTGGTTTGATCAGTTCGAGAGCTTTGAAGCGAAGAGGATGGTTTATCATTAAGTCTTGCTCTATTGTCTATCTTCCTATTGTCAAAATTGCTATTCATCGCCCGCTAAGCGTTTCAGGTTCTTTAGGAGCACGCGAGTGTTGAAGTCACTTTGCTATTCTTCCATAGAGCACGGACCATCTCTATTGTCGTATACAATTGGCAAAGGAGGAGATGATACCTAAGCAATTCCGAGGCACGGTATCGCCGTAGTTGTTCAATTCAAGGGACTTTGCAGCGCCTGGATGAATTTATCGGAGTATTCTCGTTTTCAAATACTCTTTGACCCCGGTGACATTGCAGATGTTTACTACTGGATTACTGGGAGTAAGTTGATGTTCTATTCTTAGATGAGAAAGCACCCAATTGAGTAAGTTATAGTAAACTCTAGATAGATAAAGCCATCGTCAATATACAGCTCAGCGGCCATAACTTATCTCGAGCAATTTGAGTGGTGTCTTGTGAGACGCAACCACCTCGCACCCAGAGACGAGTATCACTGATATCAGACCCAACTCAGAACAATAGAGGATATCTAATACACAACCCCGTGGCCTAAAGTGGTTCACTCACAGTCAAAGAGCAGATAAACAGAAGAAGCAAGGGTTCATACTCATTCACGTCCCTTCCGCAATTCCCATCCGCTTCTCTCGCCTGTTTCAGTATCACTCCAACTCTCTCAAGCAAGTTTTTCAACCAGATCCATATTTTCCCCTTCAAGGAAGACTCCGCTGATTTAGTTCCAATTCAACTTTGCCTATCGACTGACTACATCTCTTATGAACCAAGGCATAATACGGCCTATGGTTCATGTGGTTCACGACAACATTCGGGTGCACCGTGGGCCAACCACCTGCATCCATCCTGATGTGCATCTAGATTTGACTCTTAGTAAGCCTACCATTGCTATGTGCTTTAGCCCTTCTCTGCTTCCACCACATTTTTGAGGCGCGAGAATTCTATTTGGCACATTACTTGCTCGCTATCAACAGTCTACAAGGAAAAAATGGGGAAACGAGATGAGCGGCAGAATTTATTGAGATGAAGCACCAAAACCTTTTGTCAGTGTGCGAACAAGTATCATAATATTGTACAATTGGCAAATCTAGATTGTAAAATATACATTATCCATGGCAGCGTCTTCTATCCAGCTCTTGAGAGAATGACGTCGATAGAGCAATGGTACCGTCAATTGCTATCCCATAAGTGCTCGCTAGCATAGATCTCTGACAGTGATGTCCCGCGTAACCTCAATTAAACATAACGCTTCAGATCAATGGCCTCCTTGGACGTCCGCAAAACCCTTTTGCACATACATTCCACTATTCAAGACAAGAAACAGGCCATCCGACCTTGTTGAGATACAAAACCCTTGAAGGCCATAGGGATAGTGCCGCATTAAATAGTGCCGACCGGCGCTGGAGAAGGTACACTCTGATGAACATCCAATCCAGGTTGAGCATGATATGGCGGTATTTTAGGTGGCAAGTTATCTGGTCCACTGACTGATGCCGGATTGACAGCAAGCATACCAGGAGGCGCAGAAGTGGGTACGCTGTTTGCATGAATCGGAGGATCGTGATGAATGTCATTGAGAGTGGGTGTGGGCTGGCCGGCCGCGGGGACCTGTAACATTTTGGACAGGAAGGGACCGCCAATGACAGGCTGTGTGGAGACGTCTTCCTTCGAACTCGTTGCTTCAGTGATGGGCGACGGTAAGGATTGTGCAGCTTCGGGAGCGCCTGTGGTGGTGACTTGAGTCTGAGAAAGCCCAGATTTCCTATACCGCAAAGTGACAACGAGACTCTTGGGTTCCACTTCTCCGTCCTCGCTATCATCACTCATATCATCTCCATCCTCGTCGACGAGGTTATCGTCCGCATCGTCGTCGTCCCCAGCATCCCAATCGTGGCCAGAAGACAAGGCATCATCTTCGTCATCAAGCTCATCCAAGGAGTTGTAGCCTTCAATGTGTTTTCTTGGCTTGTTTCGTCCATCAGGCTCGCCTCGTCGGGATGCACGAGTCGGCCGGCCAGGTTGTTCAGACGCATCGGAGAAGTTTCCGGTCACGGAAGCACCATCGGTGTCTGCGTGGCCGCCTAAAAGGCTTTCACCATACGTGCCTCCCATGCGCGACCTGACTTGACGGCCGCTGGCCGTGATGGTAGGTCGTGAGGGGTCGGTCGGGGTAGCGACGCCTGAATTGCGAGTGGAGCGTCTATTAATGTCTGCAGACTCCGAATCATCACCCTCACCCTCGTCAGAGTATGTGTAACGAAGGCGTTTGCCTCGAGTACGTCCCTCGTACATGCCGAATCCAGGATCGGGTCGAACGAACTGGGCTTTGCGAGCCTGACGGTATTCTCGACGCTTGCGTTTCTGTGGCATGAGTCAGTAATTTGTCAAAGACTCTGGACTTAAACTAGTATACCTCTTCGGTGGCTTCAAAGCGAGGAATTGCGTTCAAGATTCGCGTGCTGAGCCGGCGGGAAGCTTGTGACGTTTCTTCAGCGAGCTTCTCGGCGATTGCACGTAGCTCTTCAATTGTGCCAGCAATGTTCCGCCATGTATTCTTCTTCAGCAACGGATTACTCTCGCGATATAAGCGGAATGGTGTATCGTCTCGGCCCTCGATCAACCAATAGCGGCGCTTTTCACCATCTCTACCCCAAGGCTGAACGGACAATGGTTGGTTCAGGTCGTCATCATGGCGAGATTGCTTGTAGGATTCTGCGAGCATAGCCTTGATTGCCTCTGAGCTGTGAAGGGACCACATGATGACGGCTTTCATAAGAGTGAGCTGGAATGGTTAGTGTATGAGATGCGAGGGTATGGAGGGCGCAAGACGTACTCGTTCTTCCGGCGACATTGTGTCGAAGGAGCCTTGCCCGCTCAAAGGACTCCTTTTGTTCCACGCGGATGGCCATTGTGACTTGTGAGAGGCGATTGCCTCTTCTAACGCTCGAGTATGGTGACCTCTCCTGGTCGAACAAGTAATGTCAGCGTTTGTACCAAGAATTGCAGCAAGCGTGGGAATGTTGGTCTCGTCGGTGCGATCCATTATCCTCAATGCGCTCGTGGAATGCTAGCAGACTCACTCGATAGGTTTCTTGCGATTGAGGACTAGGGCCAGCAGGGCGCATAGCAGTGATTCGACCTGTGGTGACGGCAGCGTACCTGCCACGCCGTTCTCTATGTCCTGGGGTCCGAATTGTATCAGTTTTGTAGGAAAGGCATCGCTGAACCGCGATCGGAACATGACAATGAACTAGATAGAAAATTATTGATTAGCTATGAGCGCATAGAAAAATGGCGGATTGGGGAGCAAATCGCGCTGTTGAGTACGCGCTGTACGCGCCAAATCACTGACTGCAACATCCTCATTGTCTGCGAGGGTTTCTTCATGAGGCGGAGATGGCTCTCTCTTGCGCTTCGGCGTGTTTTGGCTGGCAGCTGGGGGGGACATATCGCTGGTCGGGGAGGGCGCGTCCACAAGATTATCGTCCAGTGTGATTTCAGGCATCTCATCATCAGTAGGTGGTGCTGAGGAGAGTGATGATAAGGGCGAGGAAGAGCCCGACATGGCTGCTTTGACGTTGGCTGCTCTCCGTCCAGAAAGGAGAAGTTACGTGCAGGACTGCCGTGTATCGGACAAACTTTGGAGTTCTCTTCCGTTCCCAGCACGACTGCTGTATTACAAATACAAGATGCGTCAACTTGATTGACGGTGTAAAAAGTTTTTGATCTGGCGGAGCGGGAGTGAATGGTGTTGGAAAGCGTAATAATTTTGGAGTGGTGTTGGAAGAGTGTAAGAGCCAGGAGTAACAAGCTGAGAGATGATGCACATTTCATTCACGCCGATGGACCGAGTTTCGCTTCTGGTACCAGTGAAAGCTGTTCCGGCAATTTTCATGCTTCTTTTCATTCTATATACTGCTAATTATGATCTCCACCACACAGTCCACTGCTGAAGAAATCTGAAGTCTTCCAAGTCCGAGTGCTTTTGATTTTGGTCTGCAGCACCTCACAATGCTTCGAAAGATCATATCTTGATGAGTGCTCCTCTCCCTTCGCTAAGACCAGGAAATTAGACAGAGCCACCATCGTCCCTAACTATCCTGATGTTCTTCCGCTTTGGCAACTCACCTGTAGCCAAATCTTGGCCAAAGCAAGATTAGAAATTCAAAGAATAGGAAACAATTGCGTATTGCTTACTGCAGCGTAGCTCAATAGGTACGCATTTTATGTATGTGCTAAAGCGGCCATCGTATTATTAGGTTTGAGCATGGCGAAAGTTGATGTGGGCACATGCCGGTCTTATGCGAGGTACTAGTATTTCCGGGGCGTCGGGCATCGTGAGGCAGAGTGGACGCATATAGGTTGGCCGTGAGGCTTCTGGAAGAATCGGAATTTTGGTTGGGGGGG
>JEMP01000128.1:258851-412891 GCA_000738655.1 Venturia pyrina ICMP 11032 | reverse complement strand
ATTTTTGGTGGGGGGGGGGGGGTCGCCTATTTTTCTTGCGACCGAGCAACGCTCGACCCAAAGCAAAAGCTTTCAGTGCTCACACGAAGGAGGCGGAGAGTGCTAGCTCATGTCATGTCCAGTGCCATCTTCTTAGACACAATAATCTTCCCAAGCTGTGTACATGTACCGTCGTAAGAGTGCACCACCGGCTTGACAGTGATGGTGTGCGATCGCTGCATGACATCCAGAATTGCAGTACCCAGGTTATGATTCAGCTCGAATCGATATTCGACAGAGTAATTTTTGCCACAAGACCAATAGCGCAAGGTTTCTGGAATGTCTTGTTCGAAATGGGGATTGGTGACTCTCGACAAGATTAATCTGGCTTTCAGATGACCCGACATGGAAAAGACCTTCATCAAAAAAGAGCAATAAGTGAGCCATCTTTATCCTTGCCTTCCAAGCTCTTTTTGATGTTGTGGAGGATCCCGACCATCTTTTGGCGTGGCTCGCACAATTGGTGATTTTCTGGACTCTGCTTCAGGCGCACTGGACAAAACAACCTCGCTTTACATGGTAAGATCCACTTAAACATGCCGTCCAATCTGGCTGGTGAAAGAATTCTTCTGTCGCTATGTATTCACTCAGGATACATAGCGACAGGGCGCATTGGATGGGAGGCTAGAAAATTGGAAGCTTATGTTTGGAGATTACTCAGGACAGAGGGACAAACTTCGCCAATTGTCTGTTGCTGCTGGACATGTTCCGAGAATGTATTTGATGGTGACGACGTTGGTTTTGGAGTTGCAGTAATGAAGTCGGCAAGCAATCTCCACATCCGTGCTAGCGCAAAAATAACGTGACTAAGCCGCCCACAACTCAAGAATATTGCCTGTGAAGCGACAACCTTTTGCCTTGATAGCTCAATCAAACAACAAAACCCATACATCAAGATGGGTCGCGTTATTCGGTATGCCAATCACTCGCATTTCTTCAATCAATGCTAATTCTTCATCAGCAATCAGAGGAAGGGCCGCGGCTCTATCTTCACTGCCCACCAGAGACTCAACAAGAACCCGGCAAAGTTCAGAAGCATAGATTATGCCGAGAGACACGGATACGTTCGAGGTGTTGTCAAGGACATCATCCACGACCCAGGCCGTGGCGCACCTCTTGCCCGAGTGACCTTCCGCGACCCATACCGATACAAGTTGCACACTGAGACTTTCATTGCGTAAGAAGCCTTGATATATATAGTAGAGAGGAGGCATTGCTAACAGGAAGACAAAGTAACGAGGGCATGTATACTGGTCAATTCATCTACGCCGGAAAGAATGCTGCCTTGAACGTCGGAAACGTGCTCCCATTGGGCGCTGTTCCAGAAGGTACCGTTGTCTCTAACGTCGAGGAGAAAGTTGGCGACCGTGGTGCTGTGAGTATAACCCGAATACCGCATGAAGAAAATTTATTGACCAACCCCACAGCTTGGACGCACTTCCGGTAACTACTGCACTGTCATCGGACACAACCCAGATGAAGGAAAGACCCGCATTAAGCTCCCATCCGGCGCAAAGAAGGTGGTTAAGAGCTCCGTCCGAGGAATGGTTGGCATCGTTGCCGGTGGTGGACGTACGGACAAGCCTCTCTTGAAGGCGTCGCGTGCGAAGCACAAGTTTGCCGTCAAGCGTAACTCATGGCCAAAGACTCGTGGTGTTGCTATGAACCCCGTCGACCATCCCCACGGTGGTGGTAACCATCAACATATCGGTAAAGCCTCGACAATCTCCCGTTATGCTGCACAAGGTCAAAAGGCTGGTCTCATCGCTGCCCGAAGAACTGGTCTGTTGCGTGGTACTCAAAAAGTCAAGGATTGAAGTGGTTGATTGTTTTATGGGTTGCATGATATGGCATTACGTTTCTAAGGATAGTCCCACAACGAGGATTTCTCGGGCATGGCTATAAGGGCGCATGAATGGGGGCATATATTCAGAAGAATGAATAGAAGTGTCCAACCAATCAACGTCAAAGTTGACTTTTCGTCTTGTACGGCCTTGTAATTGTTCCATTGCACTCGACCGGGATCGGCTGGCTTAGCTTTTCGTTATCGAAGACCGCCTTTGCAAAATCAGCCTTACCCACATGAACAGTAGTGGTTCATTTATTTCAAGGCCTATAGATTAACATCTGTGAACAAGGAACCGGAGCCGTAACTCTTGAGGACACTTCACTGATTTGCAAGGCGTTGAATTGGCTGTGTCGCGAAGGCCTGATGAAACGATACCTGCGACTGGGACCTGCCCAGCTGCCAATTTCGTTCTCCGTTAGCCCCGACGTCACAAAGGCTACCAACATTGTTCACTCAGTATTTCTTGTACAAAAGCAATCTAAAGTCGCAGCTTATCCGCTCTCATTCGCAGGTGTGGCGCTTAAAGACTCAGATAGAGCCACCCCCCGGTTTTATAACATTAAGCTTGGTGTCCACTTACGAGTCCGCAATCCAGATTAACTCTTCCCTTGTTTGCAACCGTCGACTTGATTTCTGAACCCAATCGAAAACACTTCGTTTCTCTTCCTCATCATCATCCTGAGGCAGGATACAACTTCCGCAGCTTCCGTTCTCTCTTGCCATTCTTACCAACGACGACACCCCTCCTCCACACGCCTACCACCGAATCTTCGGGAGCACTCCGAGCACCCACTCCCAACCACAACAACTACCTTATTCTCATTAGAAGCATTCTTCCGCCATGAATGTCAACAAGAAACTCGGCCGCTTCAAGCAATGGGCGGGCGAGAAAATGGGTGGAGAGGCCAAAACGGACACGTCCGAGGACTTCAAAGCGCTGGAGGTTGAAATGAACTTGAGGCACGAAGGTGTGTATGCGAATTTCAGTCCGCAGACCAATGGCTCACATCTCGCAGGCATGGAAAAGCTCCAACAATCCATGACTCTCTATGTCAAGTCGATCTCACGCAAGGAGGCCGAAGGCCGTGAGAAGATGCTGCCCGTCGAGTTTCTAGGTCAGACTATGGTTGCCCATGGACAAGATTTCCAGGCAGACTCTGAGTTCGGGAATTGTTTGATCGGTGGGTACGATGGCACAAGTCACATACACACCTTCTCACATTTACACAGGCATGGGACGTGCAAATGAGTCGCTTGCTCGCAAACAAGAGAGCTATGTTTCCAACGCAACCTCGTGTTGGCTGGAATCTCTCGAGCGATCCCTGGCGCAAATGAAGGAGTATCAGGTAACATAGATTGCTATTAAATTGCAGCCAAGCTCGGAGATACCTAACAACCCTTTTAGGCCGCGCGTCGAAAGCTCGAGACGAGGCGACTTGCTTATGATGCATCATTGGCTAAAATGCAAAAGGCGAAGAAGGAGGATTTTCGGGTAGAAGAGGAGCTTCGTGCACAGAAAGCCAAATACGAGGAGTCCAATGAGGATGTATACCGCCGCATGGAAGATATCAAAGAAGCAGAAGTGGACAGTGTCGCTGATCTGACCGCGTTCCTTGAGGCTGAGTTATCGTACCACGACAGTTGCAGACAGACATTGTTGCAATTAAAGCAAGAATGGCCAGGCACATCTGCGTAAGTTCAAACCGCTGATGTTGTGGTCTAGACTAACCCTAGAAACAGCAAAAAGTCAATTCGAACACGATCGAATACGTCCCATTCCTACTCAGGCCGCCAGAGTGCACCGGACGAGGAAGAAGAATATTCTCCGCCGTCCAGAGGTGCCATCGCTGCCACCATTGGTTCCGCACGATCATCGCGCGGACCTTCTCCTAGGCCATCTGTGCCAGACCTATCCGTAAGGCCTAGCTTCAACCGAACCGTCACACATGAGAGTGCCAGCGAGAACAGAGAATTTTCCCCGATCGGAGGCGCGAAGCTTTCGCGTGTGCCTACCGAGCCCAGTGCTCTTCTTACAGGAAGCAGGTTAGCACTGCGACCTGCAGCGCATCGTGACCAAGTTGATCAAGACCGAGATGAGCGTCTTTCCAACATCAAATCAGACACTCCGACAGCAACTATAGGCAGCCTGCCTTCTCGAACGACAAGCTGGTCTACTGTTGATACTACACCTGGAGGCAGTAAGAAGATACCGCCTCCACCACCTTCACGCGCAAAGAAGCCAGCTCCACCTCCACCACCAATGAAACGAAGTGCTTTGAGTACCTCTCAAATACCTAACTCACCTCACTAGTGGCCCTTCTTCGACATGATTTCATTGTCTCCACTGGTTCGGCTGGGCAACAGGTGGAGTTTTGCATTGCTGTTGGTTGGATTCATTGATTGATACCTCTGGCGGTGATCTGTACTCTGGGTCAAAAGGGGTAATGGGGTCCCTAGGTCGATTGAAGTGAGATTCTGCTGGATGTCCCCACCATGTCCCTATTTAAATATCGATTCATCGTTGCAAATCCTTACGTGTACAACACATCAACGGATCATTTTGTCGGTGTTCCTTTGGTATCTCTAACCTGTGGATTATCGATAGCTTTTGAATGAAGCCGGGGGAGTCCAGGATTTATGATCCTTCCGAACCGGAAACGGACCCTCGAGAGTTAGACCAAGTACCTAGTACTTATAAATCCTTATGAGCTTTTTTCCCCAGAGAGACAGGACAAATCGACTCAACTCAAAGGTGATGTATCATGTCAGACTAGAGCAATGGAATTGGAATCTCAAAATTCAAAGATGGAAGATATGTACTGAATTTCCCAAAATAGTCTGCAAAATAACACGTGACCTTTCCCTCCTCAATTCTCAAGTTCAAGACTCTCCAGCCCGGTTCTTCTACATCGACGACGCGAGCCCCCCAACGACATCAGGCGCGTCAATCTTCCACCACCACAGACAACAATACGAACTTCCGGACTCACTCGAAACACGCTGAATGGTTCCTGTTCTCTCCTCCCTCCAAAATTCAAACAGGCCACCATCACTCAATCGACCGTGACCGAAGACGGCGCAACCTCAACTCAAAGTCCATCCCGCATCCATCGACAGCCACTGCCCACTGTTTACATCAACACAACACCCTAACTCTAAGCACAACAAACGCTACCATAACATCGCGCGTCTGCCTAACCTGTTGCTCTCCTCACCTTCCGCGCCAGGCTCCGGCCTAGGCCATCAACACCTCCCATATTTTTGCTAGCATCTAGGACATTACTTCACCATGGCTTCTCTAGGCGCGGCGCAACCAGCGCCTCCACCTCCCCTGCCGGCCAATATCACGAGGGAACAGATTCAGCAGACGTACATGGTAAGGCGCACCTATTTTGGTTTCACTTTCGGATCTGAAGTCGATCATGCTGGGCGCATTCTCGCACCGGCAAAACACCGTCTCAACCTGTTCTGCCTACAGCCTAATGGTTGTACTGGCTAAAGACTTCGCGACTGAACATTTCCCCGAGCGCATGCTTGTCGTTTGGTTGGACTTATCGCTAATCCCTTTGTAGAACTTCCAGAACATGAAGAAAAATGGAGTTCCTGAGACTGACCCCGAGTTTTTGAAAGCCCACAATCTCCTCAAAGCCGTCCACCAACATACTGCTTACGCAAAGCAGCGACAAGAGTATCAACGGGCACAACGCGTACAACAAGGCGGACAGCAGTCGCCCACAAATGGCGAAGCCATGTCTACGCCTAGCAACGGAACGAGACAGGAACTCGAGGTTCAGCAATCTCCAGCTACAAATGGAAATGGTTCAATCACTACACCAACCCAAGCTTCTGGCCGGCCTGCAGAGCCAATGACACAAGAACAGAAGAATTTGCTTCGAACTCAGATCATGGCATTCAAGCATTTGACGAAAAACATCCCACTACCCGCGAACATTCGACAAACGCTTTTCGGGTCCCAGATCATCAAGAAGGACTCGACCCCAGTACCGTCAAGTTCTTCCACTCAGATTCCAGCGCCAGCATCTGCAGGTCCTGGGACAGAGACATCAACAGCTGTATCAACCTACGATGGCGCGGCTCCACGGGAACCATTTTTAACCTTCGACGATCCCTACAAACTGATCAAGCAATCCATTGGCTACACGGAGCATAACTTCAGGGCCCACCGTCCCCAGGTCCCAACCATCATTCCTCTTGGTGTTGATATGAATCGTTTGATGGAAGAGCGGGAAATCATTCTCTACAATCGCTTGCAATCAAGACGTACTGAATTGGAGAATATGCACGCAAATATTGCCACCTGGAATTCTGGTCGGATAAGCGGGCAAGAGGATGACTCGATCAAGCGACGGGCATTGATTGAGTACAAGAAGTTGTGTCTTTTGGAGAAGCAGCGTGCTTTGCGGAAACATATCAGCCGCGAAATGCTCAATGCTGACAATCTTGCTATGACTGCGAATAGAACACTGTACCGTCGTGTGAAAAAGCAGAGTCTCCGGGAAGCTCGTATCACGGAGAAGTTGGAGAAGCAACAACGCGACGCGCGCGAATCCAAGGAGAAGAAAAAGCACGTCGATTTCCTTAATTCCATCGTTCAGCAGGTTGACAAGATGAGAACGGCGGCTTTCACTCAACACCAGCGGTATGCGAAGCTGGGTCGTGCTGTACAGTCGCAACATGTCCATTTGGAGAAGGAAGAGCAGAAACGTATCGAGCGGACGGCCAAACAACGTCTCCAGGCTCTCAAAGCCAACGACGAGGAGACTTATCTCAAACTGCTCGACCAGGCAAAGGATACGCGTATCTCTCACTTGCTCAGACAGACAGACGGTTTCTTGAACCAGCTCGCAGCCTCCGTCAAGGAGCAGCAACGTGGTGCTGTCGCTCGTTATGGAAACCGAGAGCCTGAGCCGGTCGAAGATGAAGTTTATGAATCCGATGAAGAAGAGAGTGGTGCCTCCAAAAAGGCAAGCGTTGACTACTTCGAAGTTGCTCATCGCATCAAGGAGGAGGTCGTCGCCCAATCGACTAACTTGGTTGGTGGTACGTTGAAAGAGTACCAGATCAAGGGTCTCCAGTGGATGTTGTCGCTCTACAACAACAATCTCAATGGTATTCTAGCCGATGAGATGGGTCTCGGTAAGACTATTCAGACCATTTCCCTGATCACATATTTGATCGAGAAGAAGAAGGAAGCTGGACCATATCTGGTCATCGTCCCTCTGAGTACTCTAACCAATTGGAACAACGAGTTCGACAAATGGGCACCCAGCATCACCAAGATCGTTTACAAAGGTCCACCAAATGCTCGAAAACAGCATGCAAACCAAATTCGATGGGGTCAATTCCAGGTCTTGTTGACTACTTACGAATTTATTATCAAGGATCGTCCGATTCTGGCCAAGATCAAGTGGCTGCATATGATTGTTGACGAGGGTCATCGCATGAAGAACGCCCAGTCGAAGCTTAGCAGCACTATCACCCAATACTACACCACTCGCTACCGTATCATTCTTACAGGTACCCCTCTTCAGAACAGTCTGCCTGAGCTGTGGGCACTGCTCAATTTCGTCCTGCCCAACATTTTCAAGTCCGTCAAATCGTTCGATGAATGGTTCAATACACCTTTTGCCAATACTGGTGGACAAGACAAAATGGAACTCACTGAAGAAGAGCAGCTGCTTGTTATTCGTCGCCTGCATAAGGTTCTCCGTCCATTCTTGCTCCGTCGTCTCAAGAAGGATGTCGAGAAAGATCTTCCTGACAAGACTGAACGAGTCATCAAATGTGGTTTCTCCTCTCTTCAGGCTAAGCTCTATAAACAGCTTGTCAACCACCAGAAGTTGCTTGTCAGTGATGGTAAAGGAGGCAAGACCGGTATGCGTGGTTTGAGTAATATGCTCATGCAATTGCGCAAACTGTGCAATCACCCGTTTGTGTTTGAGGAAGTCGAAGATCAAGTCAATCCTGGCCGTACTTCGAACGACCTGCTGTGGCGTACTGCCGGTAAATTCGAACTTCTCGACCGCGTTCTGCCAAAATTCCAAGCCACCAACCATCGCGTCTTGATGTTCTTCCAGATGACACAGATCATGAACATCATGGAGGACTTCATGCGTCTGCGTGGCATCAAATATCTGCGACTTGATGGTTCCACGAAAGCTGATGATCGGTCTGAACTCTTGCGACTTTTTAATGCGCCGGACTCGGAGTACTTCTGCTTCCTATTATCAACACGTGCGGGTGGTCTGGGTCTCAATCTTCAAACTGCTGATACTGTCATCATCTATGATTCGGATTGGAATCCTCATCAGGATTTGCAAGCTCAAGATCGAGCCCATCGCATTGGTCAGAAGAACGAAGTGCGAATTCTTCGACTCATCACCAGCAATTCCGTCGAAGAGAAAATTCTTGAGCGTGCCAACTACAAGCTTGATATGGATGGCAAAGTCATCCAGGCTGGTAAATTCGACAACAAGTCCACGGAGAATGAACGAGATGCCATGTTGAGGATCATGTTAGAATCTGCTGAGGATGCTGCAGAACTTGAGGCCGACCAAGAACAGGATGATGACGATCTGAATGTAATCATGATGCGTTCTGAGGAAGAGCTCAAGCTCTTCCAAAAAATGGACGAGGAGCGGCTTCGCACCTCGAAATACGGACCAAACAAGAAGCTCCCACGCCTGTTGAGTGAACCTGAACTTCCCGATATCTATGTCAACGATGATCAGCCAATTGTTGAAGAGATTGAGGAGAACCTTGGTCGCGGTGCTCGCGATCGCACTCGCGTGAAATACGATGATGGGCTCACCGAGGAGCAGTGGCTTGAAGCTGTTGACAACGATGAGGACACTATCGAGGAGGCCATTGCTCGCAAGGAAGCTAGAGTTGCACGCAAGGCTGGAAAGGAGGCTAGGGCAACTCCTGTTCCATCCCGCGAAAGCTCCGAGTCACCTGCGCCGAAAAAGCGTGGTCGCAAGCCCGTCCCAAAAGCCGAGAAACGCAAGCTTGATGAGGTATCGGTGAACGGTGATGCCGCACCTCCGTCCAAACGTGGCCGACCGAATCGAAAAGTAAATTTGACCTCGGAGCAACGTGATGTCCTTCAGCTAGTCCTCGACGCTGTTTATGATCCACTCGTTGATGTCAAGGACCGGGAGGGGCGAGAGCTCGCTGGCCCCTTCTTGGAGCTTCCACCTCGAGCGGATTATCCCGATTACTACCAGTTCATCAAGAAGCCCATCTGCTTCAACGACATTGCCGACAAAATAAACGAGAAAAGGTATCAGAATTTGAAGGAGTTCAGACAGGACATCAAGTTGCTCTGTGACAACTGCAGGCAGTACAATGAGGACGGAAGTATTCTATGGAGGGATGCTAATTCGATCGAGGTATGCTGTATGCTTTCGATGAAGTATTGAGACATTACTAACTTTTCACAGGAATATGCTCTCAAGTTGATGAGGGAGGAAACGGAGGCTTATCCTGATCTTCAAGACTTTGATGACGCGGCTAGTGGACAGGATGGGGCTTCTGCTGGTCCTGTGTCGAGTCGAGGAACACCAATGCCTGGTCGTAAGTATTGAACCGCCCTCTAAGCGCCAGTGTTTGGGGCTGATCTGTGTAGCACGTATACATATGTGAGCATGATTTCCTTGGCGCCAACGTTGGCCAATGGACAGGCAGCACGAGACGGTGGAAGGTTGGGAGCGTTCTTACTTTTCATGTATAAGACAAAGGGACAGGCCACATTTTTTGCGGCGGCGCAATTGAAGTGCGGAATATCAAAGGAAAGGCGTTTTTCGCGAAATGGGAATCCACTAGAGAGATGGAAGACTGGAGATTTTGGGTGGCCTCTGATGTTTTTCACGATTACAAATTTTTCTCGGTCTTGGTCTTCCTTTCAAAGGAGACAGCTGGATTGGACTCGGAGGTGTTTATGTATACTTTATGGAGTGGGTGTGTCCTCGTCCTCGTGCTCTTGTTGGGGAGCGGGCCTTGCTTGCTCTCCTGTGGGAGGCCTGTTTTCCAGTAATTCTAGTTCTCTTCGCACCTCGTTGCTGGTTCGATGGTGATGACATGTTGATGATTCCATACATTCACTGATGTTCGACTGGATTGAAGGCGATGCTTTTGGGCAAGCGATTTTCTTTGGCTTGGGACCATTTCCTACGGAGGTACTGTGTTGATCCATTGCCATTAGGTTGTGGTGAACCATTTCATCTCGCTTTTCTGAAACCATTGGCTGTTTCTGTTCTGATCGTGATTTCGGTCTTGGGTTTGATTCGGTTCTTTGTGTAACCTGGAAGGGTCCTACGTGTGGGCTTTCATTTCGTAATTGGCATTTCTGCTCGTCTGTGTGATTAGCTTGTATTGTATTAGTTCGGGATGACTCGAGGTTACTAACAGTACTTAGGGAAAGAGGTGGGAGACTTGGTAAGGTAGGATAGTATCACCGCTATTACCTGGTTTATCCGTCGTGGCTACTACGGAATTATTTCGAATCGGTTCTTGAAGTGGTAGATTTTGGGATCGTTAGAGAAAAGGGAAGGGATTTTTTTCTTTTTTTGAGGAGTGATATAGTTCGTCATGTAGATGCTATATCTTCTTTCTATAATAATATCGAATTGAGATCGGAATAGTAGGTAAGTTAAGGAGTATATACATAGTTATTTACCGTTGGGGAAAGGTAGGCACTTTGTGTTTTCCCTGCTGGAAAGAGGATACGGTGGCGAACTAGAGACTTTGGCTCTTTCGAAGGTTTGTATTAGGGAGGGAGAAGATTATATTGAGGGGTATGAGGGCATGGTACGAGGGAATTAGGGTATGTTTAGGATGATCTGTTTAGATGCTTTTTTGACTTGTCCTGATTGTGTTGGTCTGTTTACTTGGTAGGAAAGTATAGAGGATTTATCATATACTGATGATTATAACTAGAATGTATATGTATGGTGTCAAATCCTAGGGCCCATATTCAAAGTACAGGACAAGTTGGCCGAGGTGTGAGGGAACATGATAAAGCAATAGATGTTTGTTACCTGCTTCTTAAGATGCGAAAACCAGGCAAAAATAGACGAATTGGCAGTGTAGAAGCAAGATCAAGTCATCAATATCAAGGAAGGCACAAGAAGTAATTTTCAACCAAGTTCCATTTTAAAGTTTTCTAACATCAACAACTGCGAACAGCTAACCAAAGGAGTGAATAGTAGTGGGTTTTGAATCTGAGCCGCCAACATCATACAACATCTGAACACCAAGTTTTCAAGTCTGACTTTGAAAGATCCGGATCACGCTCTCTATCTAGAGGGTGATTGGGAGGCAGTCGAGTCCGACGTTGATAAGACCCTAATGGAGAGTTAGAATACCGTGTGAAGACGGATGGAACGGAGAAAACCACTTACATCCTGGTCTGTCTTGCAGCAGGCAGCAACGTTGCCGGACAAGCATTGGCCGACTAAAACGAGATATTAGCAATTGATGGCACCGATAAAGTGCGATGGGAGAAACTTACCAATTGGGATGGTGCAGCTGACGGCGAGGATGGTGTCCGAGCCTCCGTTGCAGCAGCTCACACTGGCTCCATTGCCGCAGGAAGCCGACTCAACAGAGAAGGATTCTGGGGTGGTGGGGACAGCGATAGCGACGCTGAGGACGGAGAAGAAGAGGACGACCTTGGAGAACATGTTGATTGATTGGGGTTTTTGGTTGGTTGGTTTGGTTGAAAAAGCGAGTGTGAAGATTGTAGTAGTTATTATTGATTAAGCTGTAGTTGTTGATGATTTTGAAACTGGTCGAGGGAGGAGGGTCTTTTATACACATTTCTCACCTCTCTTTCGAAGCCTCCTTAGAATCTTTGGGTAATGTTGACAACGCATGCAGCTTGGAGATCTGCGTCGCGCAGCACAGCAAAAAATTGCGGTGGAGTCTGTATTCAACTGGGATACATCTCGTTTAGGGCTTAGATCTGCAATGAGGCTGATTGCCCAAAATATGGCTGTGAAGTTAACGTCGGCTCTAGTTCTTTTTTGCATGATATTGCGACCTGCCACGGAACTGATCGACGGATATTATCTAGAACAATGAGTAACAGTTGATACACCGCGTTTCCCTTGCATTTACCTTGCGTTTTATTCTAAGGAGGCTGCGTGGCTATCGCTGAATGTAGAGAACTCCTTGTTTGCCATGGTCGTGGGAACGCAACATATACCGAGAGTAGTAACTTACATCCTACATCAAGGCTGGCACTTGGACTGTCTCAGTGCTACTGGGCGTTCTGAGTGCTCTCAGCGTTCTCAATGCCAACTGATCCAGGCAATGATATCAAGATCATGTGACCGAACCGGCACGATACTTGCATGATCGGTTCTAGGCTTCTTGTCGCTGCATCTCTGGATGCAACAGTTGTCTGATAGACAGAATCATGTGTATGGCGGAGCAGTTCCGAGCGAATCGCTTGAGCTTCTAGTGGGAAGTGGACAGACTGGAGCATGTCACTCCTAATTCGGAGTCAGTAGGAAGCAGATCATGACAGGTTCCCTGACACAGTCCAGGATACAACTCTTTCCTTGACACTGCAAGATATGCGAGTACGTCCCAGGTCGGATTCTATAACGCATGGGGAAATACCTCTAGTAGAATCACTATACCGACGAGTGATTTCATTTGTAGAAATGTACACGCCGATCATCTTCCCAACCGATAATTGCTTGTTAAACTCGTTGAATCGTCCTGGGGCGCGCCGGTACAGCTCTAATCAGGAAGTGTTACTGAAAACTTCTGACGTAGACCTGTAATGAGACTCTCAGCGGCCCAAATCAAGGCACGATGATTCATGAGCCATGCATGCTAGCCAGTCGAAGTTTCTTCCCCATCAATGAAAACACAGTGGCAACACGGAATCCAACTATGTAGGCGGTATGTGCAAATGCAGGAGGCATAGACGCCAGCTCACGATGGCGGTCATGCTCAAACAGCCAATCTCAATCCGAGAAGACGAGGATATGTCTTCTCCCGCTCACAGTTGAAGCCTCGATGTTCCCTATTCAGACTCCGGGGTTTGCTGGATTTTGCTGGGGTATTTCCCCTTTCGGTAAGGGGTCGGAAAATGGAGGCTCGTGGAAGTAGAGAAAGCGTGGAATGGGCTGTTGTACTGTAGATCTTTTGACCGCCTGGCTGTTCCAAGTTGGAAACAGAAGTTGGTGGATAGAAGTGGACGATGAATGAGGAATTGCTGGTATCATGAAGTTCGGAAAAGAGGAGGAAGGTAGTCGCCGAGCTCGGCCTGTCCCGTGTTTTATAGTGTTCAGCTACTGACTTTCTGACCTTGCACTAATCACTGCCACACTTCACCTCCTTTTCATCAAGCTTCCATCTTCTTCTGAGTTCTTCGCCGCTCATCTTATGTATTCTACCTACAAATGGCTCCGGAACCTTACAATGCTTGACTACCTGCGCTGCACCTGGTTTCGCAGCGACTATGAGTTCCATTGCCCTCCATCACATCCACGCCTTCTTGGTATTTCACCCACGCCTTCTTGGTATTCCAATTCGCCTCGAAAACTCGCCATAATCATTATCAGAAGACCATTTCGTCCAGCCAAGTACAGCCGAAGAGTGTGTTCAACGCACATATGACGGGCATGCCACGAAAATGGATTGTTCTGAATAGAACTTCACCCGTGGATACGCCCCGCCCGTCCGGTCTGCGTATCGGTGTATGCGACTGCAGAGGCAGATGGTAAATGATCGCAACCTGTGACTCTCCTGAATTGGAACGTCCATCACAAGGATACTATTCGTGATTTGAGATATTTCGTGCACACCCAACACTGGCAGCACCATGGGAACTCCCTGCGTTCATACGCGGCAGAGAACTTTTTTCTTCCCCTTTTCTTCCCCAAATAATGAAATGATCTGAACTCATCCGCAACTGGCTTCTGTTGGCCAACGGTTCAGCAATCAAAAGCTGGGACTATGTGTCTATATTAATGAGTTGCCGCCGTATCATCAATAAGATCATCGAGGTTGGGCCGTGAGCTCATGGTCGAAGCTGAGTTTCAGATTCGTTACCATACCACCTCCAGATCAATGCGAAGAGGAGGAAATCGAAAAATGACGCGTCACGTTATACGACTAACAGGACCTCTCAACAATTCCCTGTTTTATCTCGGGTCTCCAGTCGCTGAATCTCACCCCGTTGTTTTGGCCTGAATTTTACATGCGCACATTATTGCGCCTGCGAGAAACACGTTAAGATTTGGCGTTTTCGTAAACTAGTTCTCCTCGCTGCGGATTTTAGACCGCCAAAGAACCTCTCATATCACCATCTAAATGAAATTCATGCTCAATGTCCTTCGCTCGCACGGATCCTGCATAGACCGGACGGCGACCAGACCTACGCCCAAGAGATCTTGCAGATGTCTTGCCAAATACAGTACTTTTTCTCGTACCACAGACGCATATGAAGAACTCTCGGAATTTCTTGATGTGATCGACAGCAGTTTGACAGAGGACTATAACAAAACTCCATCCCTGTTCATTGCAAATTCTAAGCTTATCTAGCAGCAAAACCAGTCCCGACTCCACCCCTTTTACCACGAAAGAAAGACAAGAATAAAAACTAACAATCAAACATCATCATCATCATCATAAAAAAAGCCGTCCCTTAATATCCCTTCATTGCGTCGCCGTTCAAGAAGCTCCAATCCAATTTGTCAAAGTGCGCCAAAGCCTTCTCCTCCATCTCTTTCTCCTTTTGAGCAGTTTCCTCGGCACCTTCGACGGGTCTCTCTGCCAAGCATCTGACCAACATCTGTCTCATCTGTTGCTTGAAATCCGCAACGTCCTCCTCCTGAATTCTGACCTTGCCGCTTGGTAGTCCCTTTCGGTTCGGTGGGGTATCCTCAGCTGCCCAGAGAATGGAGCGGATTTGGAGAGCAGAGGTGCGGAGGTTCCTGACTTTCTTGATGTCGGAAAGGGTGCCCTCGAGGTTGTCGCGTTGGAGCTTGAGGTAATGTTCGTGGGGCTTTGGCTCGGAAGGCATGACATGAGGACGAACTGGAATGTTCAATCTATCGACATAGGCTGGTTCAGCGTAGACGGAACGACGCTGGGGGACGGTGAGGTCAGAAGCAGAGGAAGAACGCCTGTTGGATTGTCAATACGGAAGGACTTCAAGTTTGAGAGGCCAGGGAGACATACGAGAGCTTAGAGAACAGCTTGCTGCGTCTGCTGTTGCTACGCTGGATAGATGGTGCACCTTGAGCCATTGCGACGGTAGTATAGTGTAGAACTATTCAAGACTTTTGCTAAACGAATGGAGGTGGTTGGATCCAAAGAGAACAGTCGACTTTCTTTCCCAGTAGTCAACAATAAGAAGAGAGGATAATTAGCGTTATTCGTTGTTGTTATCGATGCTGTCAAAACAAACAATTGTAACCGGCAAGACGGGAAACAACATCTATATATGTCCTCTGCATGCATGCCAGCCAGTCTTTGGACACAGTAGCAGTGAGCAAACTACGCATAGGATCTCCACCCCTTCGGGTTCCAAATCATGTTCCTTGGTTGGCATTCATGCGAACAAATCTTGGAGAAATCTATACGTCGCAAACCCTGTCTCATTGATACCGGTGACACGTCCTTAACACATTGTCGCTAACTCGAATCAAAGGTGTCGCGTCGATGACAGGACCAGTCCTCCAATATCGCCCACACTGCCTTAGTAGCCAGCCCTCAACCAGGCAACGACCAAAAAACCCGGAATCAGCATCACGGGGAAAAGGTGAAATAAAAAAGAATCTTCGCTGCAGAATCCCATCTCCATTCCAAAAACGCAGAAACCCCCATCCCCAACTCCATCACCACCACCACCACCACCAGCCCCCCGAAAAAGAGAAGGAGAAAAAACAAAGCATCAACAAAAAAAAAAGCCCTATCCCAGTCCCCAGAACCGGAAACCAGCCCTCGCCCCATTTCCAACATTCCAATTCCCAAAACAAGGGAGTCGGGGGGAGAGAGGGAAAAAATCCGCGCACATCCCACCTCACCAAGAACGCAAACCCACCACTTACAAATCCCCACGGGGCACGGCCCAGTCACCTGGAGCCATGATTCTTCCAGCGTCTGTGGGTTTTCTTTCGTGCCGCGCTACGTTGTGTATTGTTTCCGTTTCGGTGGATGTGTTGTTGTTACTTAATTGGGAAACTCTGATTCACTGCAGGAATAAAGACAAGGGATAGAGGAAAGGAAGGAACGGGATATCGTAGGAGAGAGAAAACCCCGATGAAAAAGATATATTTGGGGGGGATAGGGGAGTCTGTGATCCCGACGTTTCAATCCTCGGCTGTATTTGAGTTTGAGTTGAGGAATCATGATGGTTCCAGGTTACGCTGGAGGGATAGATGGATCACGGCGGATTCACGGTCTGTGGGGAAGGGGGTTGGTTGGTTTGTAGGTAGTAACAGTAGCAGAACGGGTTCAAGATGCTGTTCATCATCTTCTTCTACTACGCAAAAAAGGAAGGGAATCAGTCCAGTTGATTGAGATCGAATTCACCAGCAACCAACTCGTCAAAAGTATAACCGACAAAGAAATCTCTAGTCCACATCTAACCGCCCTCTCACTCATTCACCCACCAAAACCTCATCATTCCATGGGACGGAAACCACAATGCAACACTCCATACTGCAGGAAAAACACGATCCCCTCTACGCAAAGAAAGCCCAAGCTCCCCTCTCAAAGAAAAACCCAGGTTTGGAAATCCAGAAACTCCAGGAAATTGAAGAGGCCCCCTTCATGTCATCCCAATGTGTTACCTGTAATGACAAAGAGAAAAGACACACCATTTCACCAAGAATGCAAATGGAGAAACACCGGCCGCGGAAAGGGCAATATCATGTACTTGATTTCCTTCGACTTTCACTGCGCTTCTTGTGATGATATATATATTTCTACAAATCGAGTGCCTTCGCACACTTCTCTTTCCCATCCATCCAAAAACAACGACTATGTGCACATGGAAAAATCAAAACAAAGCACGAAGAATACAGACGCGAGAACTCCGCACCATCATGCAGACCAAACCAAATGCCACAAAACAAACCCATATCCGGAAGGTGGGATAAACAACAATTACGCCGTTCGACCGTCGAAATGCCCAGATCAGTCAGTACAAATGAAATGGTCTATAACCGCACGACGAGCACCCGGTAAGACAGGCACAGCATAATAAGGATGCGTGCAACGACGGTTCCAAAATCCCTCACTTGTTTTTCCAGCCTTTCATTTTCCCGGCTCGGCTGCGTGAGCCGAGATGCATCGCGTCGCGATAAAAACAGACAGCAGCGCGTTGAAAGCGACATAGTAAATTCGTGTTCATCCCATACATTCGTGATGACTGCGGGCGCCAGTCAAAAAGTCGCCCGTCTTACAGTTCTTCTTGCTCCCATCGCGGCGTGGCGCAGGACTATGTAATCAAAATGGTGTAAGAGCAAATAGAGCAGGAGAAGCAGAAGGATGGTCGCGCCAACGCCGGGAATGACCTGCCAGGCAGGTGGGATGCAAGGGACATGGAGTAAGGATAAAATTCCGATACAATGGAGAATTCAGTAGTTTTGAGCGGCAACCATTTGCGGTGGTCCCATCGAGGTGCCGTTGAATTGCGGCCCGTTCATGTTGTTCGTTCCAGTGCTCATTGGACCCATGGTTTGCATACCACCCTGGTGCATTTCGTGCATAGTGGTGGGAATGTTCATTCCGTTGGGTAAATAGGAATGCTCAGACTCCGGTGAATCCTGGTCGAGTTCGACAAGATTGTGTTCGTCGTTCTCAAAGTCCTCTTCGCTGAAGGTGTCAATGATAGGCTCGCCATTTTGTTGTTGCTCATGTGTTCGTTTGTGCCTAGGCCGGGCGGTTAGCAAAAATAGAAATAATCGGTTCGTTGTGCAACTCACTGAGCAAGGTTGTCGGACCGCGAAAAGGCTTTGTTGCAGAGCTGACAGACATATGGACGTTCTTGGGTGTGAGTGCGCACGTGTCTGTAAGCGCCGAAAATTAGCCTCGAGTCCAAATGCACAGCATCGCAATTTTGTTATGCAGGTACAATGCGGATTACGGGATTGACAGAGCGCTTACCTCTTGAGATGTTCTAATCTCTTGAATAGTCGCCCGCAAGTTGGGATCGGACATGAATGTGACTTGTGCGGATACGGTCCCAACTCCATCATCGTGGCACTGCGGGCACGTCGGAATACGCCGGGGGCGGTTCGGGACAAAGCGCTGTGTGGTGGAAGAGTATCGGTAAAATCCCCGCTACCGAATGAGGGAAACTCCTCCGAACCCATCAGTGATGCTGGTTGCTGGATGGGACTATCCTCGACAGTGGCCAAGGGTGTTCCGTGTCGAGAAAGATCAGGGAAAGCATCGGTCTTTTGTGGAGTCATGTTGTAGTGGTTCACGCTTTGTGGTGAGTGACCCTCTTGACCTTCCTCTTCCTCCTGAACAGATTGTGGCACAACAGAGCTGGACATGGACCGGCGAAGATCGCTTGGCCGCTGGACTTGCTGTGCTGCAGCTCCAGTGGCACTGACTGCTGCACTGATACCCGTCGACATGGAAGATCGTCTTCTTCGTTGCTTATACGTCGGCGAGCCTTCGATGACGGAGTAGACATTTGCGGGTGGGAATGTACGAGTGACGTTGGAGAACTGTGGTCCCCCGAGGTTCGATGGTGGCATTTGCATCATTGGGTTGAAGCTTTGCGAAACACCGAGATCAGGAATAGCAGTGTAGAGGCCGGTATCCTCGTTCTGAATGTAGGCGGGCTCCATGCTGCCTCCCATAGAGTGTGTTGGAGGCGTCATTGGCTCGAATGACATGCGCGGGTTGCTAATGGTGCCATAGTAATCATCTTGCGAGAGCAGGGATGGTGCCGGGGAATATTCCATGAATGCAGGCATCGAATTTGCGCGCTGGTGGAGCTGGCTAACTGGTATGCCATTGCGATCATACTGAACATTGCCAAAGTCTCGTTCGCGACTCTTTGCAATGATTGGGTTGTGCATTTGCGGCATGGAGGTAGGTTGCATGTGTTGTTGCATCTCTGGGTACCCGCCGTGGCTCATCTGCTGCTCCATCATTTGATGTTGTGGCTGCTGCATCTGCTGTGGTTGCATGTGCTGTGGTTGCATTTGCTGAGGTTGGGGTTGCATCTGCTGCTGAGGCATGACTGGAGGCGCTGGCATTGCGTCGATCGGTCGCATTTGTGGTGATGTGGACTGAGAGAAGCTTGGCTGAACATTGGTAGTGAACGAGGACGAGTTTGTCTGTTGTGCTTTTGTGAGCTGCTCAAATAGCGACTGCGACGAGTCGAACTCGAAAGACAAAGCTGGTTCGCTGACAGCGACTGTGGTAGCCTCCTGGCCCATCTTCTCGCGCTTGAGGTCGCGCTCGAGAGCATCGAGGAAGAGACGATCATGCGGCACGCTGTACCAGTAGAAGACCTTCTGTTTCTTTTGGGTACGTATGCAGTTGTTCTTGTATAGGAAATCCAAGAAAGGACTCTTTGGTTCTTCCAGCGATGCGTCGGTGCCGGACTTGAGGTTGCGCAGATCGGAGAAGATGCCCTCCTCGAATTTCTTCGAATTCTTCACCGGGCGGCCGAAGGCCTGGAATCGGAAGGATAGGCATCGTACAATGTCCGTACCCGAGATGTGAAAGAGGTTATTCCTGATTGTTGTGTCAGAATTGCGCGAGGAGCAGACAGCATCGGGACCTACCATAGCACGCAGGAAACATATTCGCCGGTTGGCAATAGGAAACGTCGAATGTATTGATCAGGACTCCAATCTACAGGCGCAGAGATGAGGAAGTATTTTACTGTTGCGCATGACGGTCAGCAAGGTGATGTCGCGATAAGGGGGCCATGCAACACCAAGCCAAGAGAAGTACATACAGTTGTCGACCTGTTGCAATGCAACAATAGCCTCTGGAGGCAAAGATTGCTGTGCGTCTTGATCGAGGAGGAAAGTTTCGGGGGCTACGGAACGTGCCTGCGGAGGCGGCATTGTGGCATGAGAGCTCGAATACATGTTGTGCGCGAGGTCGAGACGACCAACGGACCAGCGTCTCTAGACGCGATTTGAGGACGGTGATATGAACAGAGAATGAGACTTTTGATGCGCCGAAGTGCTGTGGTCCTGCCTGGGTGTGTGAAGTGAAAGCTGAAGCGCTGGGGTTTAGAAAAGCAGAAGAAGAGGTGTTTGAGGATGTCCGAGTTTAACACCAGACGTCGAGTCGTGAAAGCAATGGGTATCGGGGTCCCGCCCTCGACTTGCCGTGATAGTCGCGGCTCTGCTGCGATGGAGTTGAGGGACGATGCAGTTTGGAGGTCTGGTTAAGGTGGGAGATCTTGAGACGAAACGGTTCGGGAAGGGGAGATGCAACGACTTAAGCCTGTGCGTTTGTTAGAGAATGCTGAGGAGGGGACTGGCGAGTCTGGCAGCCTGAAACGAAATTTAGCGTGCTAGAAATAGTCCCCTCAGGCGAGAGGCGCAAGCCAGAGCCAGAGCCAGAGCCAGAGCCAAAGCCAGAGCCAAAGCCTCCACCGGCCTGTATGGGTGGATGCACGAAAAATGGAGCGGCCAGGGATGTGGCCTCTGTGACCTACTCGGGGGCCATTGGCCTATGCAGACTCGGGGGCCACTGGCCTATGCAGGTCTAAGGTCTTTGACTCGGCAGGCTCCTCGAATGGGAACTGGGGTGGGGAGCAGGCTAGGCACTGACGGGGCATATGCCCAATAGTTGGGTGACTATGCACGAACTAGGCCTGCCACGCCCGGTACGGCAATACCAGACACGCCTTATTCTTCCGTGGGTTCATGCCGCTGAGTCGCTGGCGGATGGCTTGACTGACGGATGGATTGACTGACGGATGGGTGGACTGACGGAGGGGGACTGACGGATGGCTTGACTAATGCACTGGCAAAGAGAGGACGGGCGTACCTTTTGCAGCGGCAATATTATACCTCACAACAACAACAACAACAACAGCAACAACAGTGCTTGCCAGTCGCTGCTATTCCACTACCTCCTGGCCCTCCTGCTGCCTCGGATTGGCTGCTACGGAATGCCGCTCAATTCGCTGCGTTCCATGTCAGCAATGTGATTTGACCTGGCTACACATCCAGCCATCCACTTCTGCACATCTCCATAACCCAACAGCGATGCCTGCTCGTTCCTGCGTGTCTGGCACGATGCTGGCCGCTGTGTGTGACGGTCTCGATACTATCGCCGTGATGGTGGGAGAAAATGAAGCCTCACATACCTTGCTTGCTTGGCACAATCAGTCGTCGTCGTATTCGATCTGTCTCTCGCTCGACTTTCTTTCTTCCTTCACGCCCGTCGATTCCTTCGCTTCGGCAACGAGGCTGCTTCCTGATGCTGTGTCTCTCCGAAAGGATTCCTTCTTCCAGCCCGCTTTCTTTGTAGCGTCGTGAAACGCAAAATGGACAAAAGAACTTCGTTGGATGTGACTGTTCCCACGCGGGCGGCTCCAAACAGGGAAGGTAGAGAGCCAGCGGCTTACAGAAAGGAGTATGGAGGAGATGCCAAGTGAAGGGAAAAGCTTTCAGCCAAACAAAAACAAAAGTCAGCAACGTCAATGTCTCTGGGCCGCCTGTCTGCTGTCGTTCTCGGATGTTCCTCGTGTCTCTGAGCGTCACGCCGGGATGGGATAGGGATGCGATAATGGCTATCAGTGGCTTTGTTTTGCTCTCACTAATTCAGCGATTCACAAGTTGATTTAATATTATTTCTGCTTTGCTATAATCTCCACCTTCACTGTGCGCTTGCAGAGGTGACTCGCCACCTGCTCACGAATAATCTACGATCAATTTCCCGAGTCGCCCGTCCCTTCTCTGTCATCATTCTGGTATGCAGCCTCGATATTATCTCCGATTCGACCTAGAGGAGACGGCCTGGAGCTAAGAGGTTTGCCGTATGCCGTATGCAGAATGCCGTATGCCGTATGCAGAATGCCGTATGTCGTATACAGAGCCAGTATGTCGTATACAGAGCCAGGGCCCTGTACTATAGCCGTCAATGCATCTCAATGCACCAAAAAGCGGGCTGCAATAGCATAATTGCCTCGTCGACCATTCTAAGATGCTCTGGAGCGAGTATTCCATGTGGTGGCTGGGGCCAATGATAACAAAGATAATAAACCACGAGGAAAATGTTACGGCAGTCCAGAGTCATGACATTCCCTGTCGCGGGATATTGTCAGCAGCATTCCAAGAGCATACGAATCGCCGTGCCACCGGGACAGCCACACTTGCAAGCGAAGCAACACCAGAGAGGCCATCTGGGACTTTCGACCACGGCCATCAACCCTGCTGGCAACCAGGACTGCCTGGTCTACACTACGAATGCGTGACCAAGATACGGCCGAGCATGGCCAATAACACAGAGGGCGGATCTCAACCAGATGTCTTGCCCTAGAAAGCATCACGTCTGCTTTGTCAAATCATCAGCGAGCAGCAGGGTCAAAAACCTGGTCGCTATTTGGACAAGGTCTCCAAGAGATCCGGGACCACACCGAAGCATGACGAAAAGGCCCCGAGAGAATCAGCCGTTAGGCCGTTAGGAATCAGATGTTTGGTTGAAGGGAAACCGACACCGACCGTCGGCATGGAGATGATTGTGGTCAGAGCCACATCACGTCGCTGTGTGGCTGGTTCGAAACAACAAAGTAAAGTAGAGTAGCTAGAGTATGGAAGAAAACCCGACCTGCAGCGAACTATGGAGAGACATGCAAAGCAGAAGCAGGAACAGACTTCCAGCCACAGACTTCTCTTGTCCTCTCGTTTGATCGACAAGTACCTTTACCTGAAACACGCGCCAACTGTACAAGCACCCAATTGCATCACGCACTACCAGATCGAGCGCCGCTGTAACCTGCATATCAGATGCGTTACTTGGAGTGGTAATACAGTCACTAACAGTAAAGGCCCGCCACGCCAGCTCAGAAAACGTCCATGAATGGTCTTGGTCCCGCACGATGCAGTGGCAGGTCCGTCCAATCCATCCTACGATTCGATCATCACGGCAAGCCTCTCCAGCCGGCCGTTGACGAATCCTCCGCATCGATAGCGGGATTGTCAGGCTCAGGCTTCTTCCATAGGCGCTTAACCATTCCTCAACTATAGCATGGGCTTCCTCGCCGCCGACGGTCCACTGGAGTGCCGAACGCCAGCTTTCTCAACGGCATTAAGGGCGCGCGCTCGCAAGTGCGAATGGTGCAGCCAGTTCCACTGCAAGGCCGTTCTGCAGGCCCTGCGCGTGGTGGGCATAAGGCTGTTGGATGAGATGGTCTCGTCATATTCCAGCCTACCAGCCGCCCAATGCAGACTAGACATTCTCGAATCAAAAAATATCCTATAGATACCTCAAGCCTTCCATTGTTTTCATGCATACTAGAGATCGAGGGTAATTTAGAGTCATGAAAGATGATGGCTACCAGAACAATCCATAATCAAGGTAATTTGAGTGCTAGCCACTTTTGAATACGTACCATAGTAGACTAGGTCCGGAACTGGGCCGGCCTTGCCAATGACATGCTTGGCTTTTGAAATGATAAGGTAGCGAGTATCAAATTCTGCACGGCTGATCCAGGCGTGCAATATGGAGGCCACCAAGACTAACGCGACGATCAAGCGTAACAACTGCTTCAACGGTAACGGTTCACCTCGTGTCGATTGTGGGGTACTCACAGCAACAATGACCACGACCACGACTCCACCGTGTCCACGTCCACGTCCTCCCAAACCACAAAAGCGACCATATCCTGAGTATACAACCTGCATAAGCTTCCCTCCATACTGGGAACGTGCATAGACTTCGTCAGTACCACTCTTTGCCAATAATAAGCTCCCTATAAAGGAAATAGTGCACCGTGCACACAACTCTGATGAGTAATACTAATTTGCACCATTCGGATATTTGTTCTTTAGAGCACCAAGATAATATCGCCGAGTTCTAGATATCCTAATGTCCTCCAGCGTGCAGCTGCCCGATGATGAGTAATGTCCGATCGGAGGTACGTCCCAAGATTCGACCGCGGTAGACGTCTGGAAGGTCCCCACTGCCCAGCACTTCGCTTCAACGTTTAGGTTTATTCCCAGTAACAAATCATCCCGATTGAATACGGTCCGTATCCCCATCCGGCCGATCACCACAAGTACCCCAAATCAAGTTTTCTATGTTAGTAACAACATGCCCTTCGGCAGGGGGAGGCCAACAACATCAAAGGGTCGTTTTGCCTCTATAGTACACCATTCGCTAGTAAATATTAGTATACCATATGACGCCAACAAGCTCCTCCCCCGTTTAAACAGAATAAATAGTGTAGTGTATTTACCAAATCCCAACCACGGTGATGGAAAATGAAAGATGAAAAAATCCGGGGAAAAGAGTCAGAGACCTGCATACATAGTGCCCATCCACCCCATCCGAACCCATCCACCCAATCCAAATCAAATCAAATCAGATTCATCGCGTGCAGTTCAGTCCCATTCCATCCAACCCAGTCCAGACCTGCAGGTCTGGGAATCCCTACTTCACACGTTCCGACTCCGAGGAACGAATAGAGACATACTATGTAGGTCAGCTTCGTAACCTGGAAATAACAATGGAGACGTAGATATTCTGAGGAAGACGAATATTGGGGATAAACGGCTTTCTCCATTTGCGCTGAGGGGAGGCCTAGATGTCTTGGGTGGAAAAGCCTGGTTTGCACAGGCGTTTTTCTTTCTGTCACTACTACGCTTGGTAGACTCAAGGAATCATGTGAGGCCGAAGAGACCTTGAGAGTTGAGGGTTTGTGTGGAATTGTACATAGTCAATAAAGCTCACAGCTACAGGAGTGAGAATGTGAAAGAGGCTTACCAGCACATGAGATTTCCGTTGAAGACGAGATGGAAGAAGCCGACGATTTGCATCACATCACACCATCCTCTCGCTCTCCTCCGTCTGCAGATGCAGATGCACATCAGCAGTCGTGTACTGTGCATGCATGATGATGAATCCACCCATCCACCACCATAAAATTAATCAACAGCTCATCTAGCAAATACCGCGGGTTTACCGACCGTCGAGCTCCGTCCAACTTCAAAGTCTCCATGGCGGGCGAGCGAGCGCGCGTACGTGCACTTTCCTTCATTCTTCCATCGTTCGTCGGTCACATTCCACTCCACAACTTCCCCATCCATCCATCCATCCATCAATCAATCAATCCTTCGCACGGATCCGTAATCGTTCTCTGCAATCCTTTCCATCGCATCCAAAAGCTACCCGGGTGCGCAGCGCAGCGCACGATCGATTCTCAGCAATATGGATGCACGGCGCACGGAATACAAACGTTTGATCATCCCGCATGTATCAGAAAGAAAAGCGTGCAGTGTACGCAACCTACGCTCGGGTCAAAAGGTTGTAAGAGAAAATTTGGACGGCGCCGTGGTCGAAACCACAGTTTCAAATAGAATGGTGAAAACACCCTCGACCTCGGACCCTCTCCGCAAAATGCGATTCTAGAATATGCCGAATCGGGTACAGTGTACTTGAATCCTTGTCCATTTCAATATGGAAAGAGAGAGAGGGTGGGCTGGCAAAGACGCTCGACTATCCGGAAAGATCCAAATGATGATGATGATGGCGATGATGGGACTTCTTTCGTGATCGATCTCCGCGGCTTGCTGGTGATTGTTGAAACAAGGATAGGCCTCCCAGTTGGGGTGGTCCATACCAAAGCCAAAATCCTGGACCACCCACGAGCTTGCGGACGAGTCATTCGATGAATTCAATGCAATGCATGCAAGTTTCTTGGACCTTGACCATGACTTACCATAGTATTGTCCGGATACCTCGTTCCTTCTCTCGGCCAAGTCCATGAGGCGAGCATACTTTATACGATCGCAGATGGATCGGAAGTCATGTGCATCTGGGCGACTTTGTTTCCCTTCTCTTGGTCCTGAAATCATCTATTACGGTCGTGGCGTCTGTTGACGATGGGAACCATCGAAAGCGATGCTTCACAACATGTTTCGAGTGACGATGGAAGCGCAGCGGACTTCCGCACACTCAAGGACGCATTTTCTCCTTGCTTGGAACTTTGAGTCGTGTGTGCTCGATTCACCAGATCTGGCCGGGGTGTTGAACTCCACAACGACGATAGGCCACGATGTAAATTCCCTTGGAGGGTCTCGGCATGCGTTGAATGACCGCAGGTACCTGGACCCTACAAAATCGAAGGGCTAGATGCCTTAGTGTATGATTGCCAGACTCCATGCATCCGCCGAGTGAATCGGATGTGATAGGATATCGGTTGCCGAATACTCCTGTTCAGCACAGCACAGTTGCGTTAGCTTGGAGAAAGATGGCGAGCATGATTGGTGAGACGAACCCCTTTTCGAACGGAAATAGCTAGGCCAGCATTTGAGCTACCTCGTGAGCATACAGCTGATTTCTCCACTCGAGGAACTCTTTGGAGAGGATGGCGCCCGTACCGGTGGGCTCTACCTTTGTGATTTCAATGACTGGTGACCGTTCAGCCCGCCGTATCTTCCACACCCCATCACCCTTGATCGTGCTTTTCAGCCCTGCTTCAAGTCAGCAGGATGCATCTCGTGATACTGTTGAACAATCGGATGGGTATGAGAGTAAACGACAGCTGTTCGACCGTCTATAGGCCTGGGAAATAGCTGCAATCAAAGCGCTCTGGTCAATTACTTCAGCATGCTGATCAGTTTACGCCCAAAGCAAAGTCGAGCGCTGGCTGATTTCTTCAGCATATAGTAACAGAGCAGGGAAAGCTCAGTGTCAAAGCCTCGCCCACAACGTCTCGAAAAAAGATGAAGAGAGCAAATACATGAATTGCACTTACACTCCAAGAACTGGGACGTATAGTTGATACATAGATTGCCATCCCAGCTCGCCCCTGCCCTCTTCACCTGGCCTGGTATCTTCTGAGTATTCAATTCTTGGATTCTTGTAAGGATGCCGTCCTTTGAGCGAAAGCCTACAATGATCTTTGGAACGCCCAACAGGAAGGACTGGATCCAGAACTTGTTGAGCTTCCGTTCAAACTTCACATTGTCTGCTTCTGAGAATATCTCTTGGCTGGTTTTCAGTTCTACCCAGTTGATGGGGTCTTCAGGATTGTCAGGTCGGCAGTCCCATACTAAAAGTCACAAAATCAGCATTCGAGTGCATCGTGACCCAGAACTGGGTATGTTCAACGTTCTTTTCAGAATCCAAATGTTGAAATCAACGTGGATATTCTAATGAGTTTCTGGCAAAAGGAAATAGCCTGGTTCAAGGATCCACCCAGCTGGCCTCCAGGCCTCAAAGAGCGCCAAGCGGAAGCAGGTTTATAGTGTCGTCGCGCGTAGAATGGTGGTGAGTGATGAAATAAGAGAGGAAAGATATAACTCACTTCCATCGACCTCGCCGCCAAGAATCAGGCCAGTAGAACCTATTCCGGTCTGGACCACTGAGCAATATTGTTCATAGTTGGAAACAATCTCTTTCTCCCGGTTTTCGATGCATTCTCGAGAAGTAGCATCGAAAGTGTCGGGTATCAATGCTAGGGCCTCAAATTTATAGCCCCAATACGACATGAGGTCTGGATCGAACTGCCCGCGCCTCTGCTGTCTTTGTTGCTGGTTCTGGGCTTGTCTTCGCCTCAATTTGGCGTCGTGGTCTTCTTCGATGAAAACAGTTCCCTGGAAGCACGTAGCATTCATGGAGAAGCCGTCGAATTTGTCGTAAGGTGCGGACATGATTTTGGTGATCATACCTCGCCAGCTAACAACATCTGTCTGGCATCGCTTTCCGGTCTGCTTCTCATGGTGTATCATGGCCTTGAGGAGACCATCGAGGTGATCATCTTTGGTGTCATCAAGGTTTTTGAATGTCTCGAAGCCATCGGAGAGGTTGGCTCCCATGGGCGGTGGGTAGTAATACCTAATGGACGACTCGTCCTGCCTGTACTCGTGATTCTCGTCGAAGGAGAAGTGTGTTATTTCCTTGGTTCAAATCAGATGTTAGAGATGGTACGAATAGGCCTCTGGTTTTTCCCAAAAGTAAACAAGACAGTCTCAACATACCCTAGGCCTTTTGATGGAAGTCGCGCCAGTCATGAATCGATCCAGAGGGAAGATATGGAAAGTAGGGTTGTCCTGCATGGTGCCAAATCGAGGTAAATGCTGACGGCAAAGTGTAAGATATGCAGCAGTCTTGTTCTCAAAGGTCTGATATTTAAGTCTTGTTCTCAAAGATCTGATAAGTCGAGTGGATGTTCCCATTAGAATACTCCATCTCCATCCTACCTTGCTATGCCTTTTCGAGAATCTTTCAACAAACAACAACAACAACAACAACACCAACAAGAATACCTAACAACACGACAAACAAATAGAGCTTGGGCAACAGAACTCATTGTACATTCTATCTACCAGCTACATCTTTGCCTCTCGCACCAATTGAGAGCCATGACATCCCGCAATAATACTGCCAGAAACTACGACAACAATCCACCGCCCTCACTTCGCGCCCCAAACGCCCAGAATCCTCCTTCAGTCCGCCGCAATATATTCTCCTCTCAACCTCGTCGCCCAGCAGCTACATCTTCACTCTCCACCGCAACGAGTTCGGCCTCGCTGAATCTCCATTCCGACGCGTCCGTCTCGGCACAAGAGGATATAATCATTCGGGACGAGACAGGTGACTTTCGTCTGGAGCTTCCGACTCCGGGGCTAATCCCGATGCGAGGAGATCAGAAAGACGATCAAAGTAACATCGCTCTTACTCCCCAGGCCCACGAAGGGACTTCTCATCAGGAACCTGGCTAATCACCAAACAATCCAGGCGCAGAAAACCGTCTCATAGAACAATACTACACACACCGCCACCAAATAGACATCACTGGTGCGTCTATCGTTTCTTATGTCAAGCCCTCTCCTACTAGCCACAAAAGACTGCGCACCATCTCAGACGACGATGGTTGCGAAGCGCAAGAACCGGCACAAAACGAGACTTGTCCTTCATGTGGATGGCCATCACACAAGACGAAGCAAGACTGGGAGAACGCTGCTGACTGTCGAGCAGCTTTGCATCAACTGCTGACGCAGAAGCTGCACAACAACGTACTTAGTCTGGACGAGGATAAATGGATGTTTGGTGAGGAAGATGGGCCGGCGTTGTGATAAATGAATGGATACTATGGCATTTGGAGGGATTGCACTACATGAGGGATTGCGCAAGGCGTGCATTGCTGATATTAAGATACCCAATTACGAGAGAATTATGATCAACGACAATGACAGTGGAAGAAACCTGTCAGAAGGAAAACTCCGAAGGCTTTTGGTGATGACTCTCGGTTTCCAAATAAGACGAAGGACTGTCTCAGAAGTGATTCGCTGTTAAGCAGGATTCTGGGAACAGGTTAGGGTGTAGAAAGGATCGCATTGCTGAAGACAATGACACGAATTCGATTCTAGCAGGTGCAAAATAGTAACCCGATTTCTTTTTTGTGCAGCTCCTAACAAATAACCAACTACTGATAACTGACGTACTTCAGGCTGTCTCAGAAGTCCGTCAATTATTGGTGGCCAATTCTTGCTGGACTTGGCATTTACCCAATAGGTACCTACCAACTTCAGTGTCTCACTTGTTCAATTGGCTTAACAGACTTCGCAAATTTATCCAGACGTTGCAACATCGATCGGTTTGGAATCGTGAGTAGAACCCACATCAACATTGTCCAACTAGCTAAACCAAAATCTCCAATCCCGTCACCTCCTCCCATCATCATCATCATCATCATCATTATCATCGCTATTTTGAAACTCACTCCCATGATGTTCGAGCATTATCTCAACCCAAGCACCCAAAAAGAAATCCAGCCGTATTCGAATCACGACGACATTACGAAAAGAAAAAGAAAGGAAAACATGGGAAATGACAAAAACCATGTCCTGGAACAACCTACCATGATTGCTTTTGTTCCAATGGGCGAGCGCTCCTACGATGGGTTGAGAACGATTAATGAGCTTATTGCATGGCATGACAGACCGGGCCGTCTCGCTGGAATCGGTGGGTATGTTGGGGGAGTGTTGTTGTATTGTGGGGTAAACGGGGGAGGGTGTTGGGTTAGTGGATAAGTGGGCGGATTGGGGGATCGGGGGGAATTTCTGTGGCTTTTGGGAATGGGAGGGCTGGGTGTTTTTGAGGATTGGGGATCTTATAGGGACGTGACGACGGGCACGGGTTGGGATTGCGTGGCTGCGAGTTGTGTTTGTATAGGAGTAGATTGGTATTGGTTGCTTTGACTGCTTGGTTTATCATTGGTCAGTCGATTTGATAGCTACGTTGTGAGTCATGTCGTTTCCCAATTGCTACGAGCATGTCTGGCATTTGGGAAGCAGAACTGACTATACCATAGTCAGGACGCGAGGGAACACTCTACAATCGCTCTCTTATCAATTATGAAAAGTCGGTGCCTTCGAATACCTTGAAGCTGCCAAACACAAACACTGTGATTTGCTATATGGTCCACACTACTGACTCTGGAAGGAAGTCTTTGCAACATAACGTATATGGACCTACAAAAAGTCCACGCTTCTACTCATTGTAGTAGGGAACGGGTGAGTTTTTGTCTCTGTACGCCATAGTGCCATGGTCGCGACTGATCGCGATGATACTTGATATGTTCAATACGCTTTTAGGTATCCGAATTCATACATATTAATACCTCGTTCTGGTTTGCCATATATTTCTTCAGCGACTGGATCGCGAGAAGATAGATGGTATTTTTTGAGTATGTCCTTCTTCGACTCTATAGCTTTGTGACTGAAGCTGTGAGAAGGTTGTTTAATGTTGGGGGCAATTCGAACGAGGACTGGGCCGTGTTGGCCGTGATATTTCTTGATATCGTAGGGCAAGATTTCATAGAAAGCTCTATTGAAGTATCAAAGCCTCGGAATTCGAGCAGATCAAGGGTTTGGGTATGACCAGAGAAGATGAAGCAAGATGTTATAAAAGATTAGCAGCAAAAGGCATATCCATACCTAGTGATCGAGATAGCTCAAACGAACGGATCCCGCTATGACTCGCTTATCGGAGAGGAAACGGCAGCTATCAACGTGTATGACACCGTCATCTAAGTTAGCCTCAATCAGCTGTCGACTTGGGGTGTGGTCGGCGGCGAGTATCGAACCTTGACGGGAGAAGAAGGGATTGAAAGTTGAACCCTTTAAGATGGCGTGGAAAATACGCGTCCAGCAACAAGTTACCTTCAAACAGCTTATCGCTACCCCGCTCGATAACATCATGTACTACGCAAGATATCGAAACTGTTGAGATTGTCGGGTGTTTTCATAGCTCATCACCTTGTCTTGTCGGGTAAAGACTTCCACGACGAACAACAATCGTAAAGCGACATTCGGATTGTTTTGTTTAAACTTGTATGATAGTACCGCAACATGAAGAGAAAAGCTTATTATTCTCGGCACAATTTACACCAAGTAAATGCAGGATATACCGCAAGATATGGCAACATCTGAAGTTAGCAAACACAATCATGACAGCGACCATCATTCATGCAACTTTTGCAATTTCAAGAATCTTGCCGGCGAAATCAAAGCCAATGCCTACTCCACAAGGCTATGGTTTCAACCCTCCGACAAGATACCAACATTGAGAACATCAACGTCAGCACACACGAAACGCAATATCGGAGTATTTCCACTTACTTCATATTTGTCATCTTGGGTCGCGAAAGCCATGGAATCTTTCCAACCTGGAAGTGAGCTTTTGGAACGCGTGAAGCCATGCTCCGAGAAGCTTCACGATGCTATAGAAACAGAGAGAAGAATCAGCACAGGCTTGCACGATCTAAATTTGATTGAGCTTACATATCAGTATGTCTTCGCGTTTGCTTGTCGTGGCCATTGCTCTGCCAGACAGCTCTAGAGCTGACAAGTTGATTTACAGAGTTACACTCGAAGTTGCGGTAGCTGTTATCCTCGCTGCTGATGCCACCGATGATCCGGTCGACGCCGAGGCTGCTTTGAACGCGTCTACAGTTGGTGGAGATGACCAATTCGAGCCATGGGGAAAGCTCCTGACAGGTCTGAAGTGCGATCCGCCCATCCTCGCACAATTCCCATTCTTTCTGATGATGGCCCGAGCCTTTACCCTTGAGCCGAATTCGGGGCAAGAGCAGTATGTCTACGCGACGTTGATGGGTGTCGACTGGGCAGGGGCAAATAGTGAGTTTGACAGCAAATTTGCTTTGTTCAAAGATCTTGCTCGCTCCGAGGTGCCAAAGCTCGACGACGAGAGATCTGGTCATGATCGCTGCTTCTGGCGCGTCGCGCATGCTTATCTTGGCGCTATCAATGTATTCGAGAAGTCCAGACCATTTCGAACTCCGAGAGCAGCTGCAATCGCTCATGGATTGGATCCGGATTTGGTGATTGCCATGCGTGGTTTTGACACAACTGGGACAGCCTATATGTGCAGTGATGGCGCGGCCTTCCTGGATGATGCGGGTATCGATTCGCTTGTTGCTTCTGCCTTGCCCAACGATATCATGGACCTCCATACCGATATCCAGTCTGGAGAGACAAGAAACCTCTTGCGTTTGTTGTATCCAGCCGGGCGCAGCATTGAAGAGACGAAGACAACTGTTTCCACCCTCCTCTCAGGCATGTTGGGCGGCATTTATAGAGGTCTTCGCCGAGCTCGTTCGGAACATCGAGAAGACGGGCGTATTGCAGCCTGTGGCCCCCCTTACAATTTTTGCCGTTGTCGACATCGCCGGATCTTTGAGACCCTAGAATTCTACATGGAAATTTATCCCCAGTTCTGGACATGGACATGGGATATCTACCAGATGGCCAAGGACCAGGTTACAGGAGCGGGGCTCAAGGAGCCCCTCGTATGTGCTCTGAAGCGTGCTGGCACGATGGTCTCTCTTCCTGCATCCCCGGTAGATACATCCTTCGACTCCTATTACGAGCTTGTTGAAGGTCAAGAGGCCCTTCCACATAATCGCCCCCTTGGCGTTAGTGACAGTATCTCTCACCTGATCCGAGACTTGCACTACTTGTGGAATATCAAATTGCGAGGGACGGACAAAAAACCCGGCTGGGGTCGCCGCTTTGACTTTGAATCCGACAAGATACTCGGGGACATTGGTAGAGTTCTATCGGGGAGCGACAATACCAATGACATGTACAAATTCGCGATTGCGTATGGGAGGCTGAGTTTGACTTTGCCATATATAATCTATCACACTGTGAGTTTCTCCCTTTGGTAGTGAACACACGGTGTTCCCGATAGCACCTATGTTGAGAAGAAGAGAACTGACCCATAATCAAGGTCGCCGCGGCCATCATGGCCTACGGTTATATCCCGTTCCATAGAAGTGAAGACGCCTAAACAGGGTACTTGTGTGTTGACCATTTGTGGTCTTTGTTGAATGGTTGTAGGGATGGTCAGGACCGGAGAAGGATAGATGTTGGTTTGGAGCCCTTGAGACTAGGAACTGATTGAGTGAATGGTTGTGGTTGACGGAGGTTGTATATAATAGTCTTCGTGGCAGCGAGTCATGTTCGGAGGTCGGGGTAATTATTCTGCCTCGCATCCTCCTTTCGTCATTAACAGCACCACTTCATGCACCGCCGGATGTACTCCTGGACTCCTACCTCCTAGTGTGTCGAGCGAGATGTTCCCACTCGTGAAGATAAGGTAGCCTTGTCTATAAACATGGGCTCAGCCCTTCAGCCTTGAGCATGTCTTTGTTGCGTAGAGCCAAACCACCCATACGCTTACGCTCCTATTCCCACTCCCATTCCCATTCCCATTCCTATTCCCATTCCCCCAACAGGAGACACATGTCGTCTCTCACAGTCACCAGTATTCCAAGGGAGAAATCCCTCGAGACACCTGCACACCACATCGGATGTCCCCCTACCGCCTTCACGAATCCATGGCCTTCGTTCGACTCCCACCCCTCCATACCGCAGATGCTGTCAACGCGCTTTGGCCCAGAACGCAACTTCGTCCCTGTACCAAAGACTCGCGAAGAACTCGTATCAGTACGGAAGCCGGATTGGGGCGCAGATAAATCAAACACCTTCAGAGCGACCTGGTTCGGACATGCAAGCTTCTTGTTGGAGACTGCTGCTGCGCCTGGTGCTTCGCGGGGCGTGAGAATACTTGCGGATCCTGTGTTTGCTGAAAGAGTTGGGCCATGGGGATTGGTGGGCCCAAAGAGATTCAGCCCTACACCATGTAAGCTGGAAGAGGTACCTGAAGTCGACGCCGTCATCATCTCCCACAATCACTACGACCATCTGGACGTGGATACGATCAAGCACCTGTACAGCTCGAGGAAGCGGTCGATACACTTTTTCTGTGCACTGAACGTTCGGTCATGGTTCATTGCTTCTGGCATAGCACCTGAAGACGTCACAGAGCTTGACTGGTGGGATGGTGTGGAGATCAAGGTTGCGGACATTGGAAGCGTTCGACTGACTTGCACTCCTGCCCAACACTTCTCTGGGAGAACCGGTTTGTGCTGAATCCGATTTTTAGTGCAGATTAGATGAGGCTAATCTTCTCATGCTCATAGGCCTGGACGGCGGACACGCGCTGTGGTGCTCGTATATCGTCGAGGAGATGCACACTGAGCACCTTCGCAAGCTCTACTTTGCAGGTATTAGCCATATAATCCTTATTAGTGACATGATCCTAAACCTTGAAACAGGTGACACTGGATATCGCACAGTCACAAAGGAAGCGCTCGCGGATGACAAACTCAACTCTCTTTCGCATTGCCCAGCTTTTAAGGAGATTGGCGAGAAATACGGACCCTTTGATCTCGCACTACTTCCAATAGGATGCTACTCACCACGGCCGTTCATGTCTCCAGTCCACTGCGCTCCTGATGACTCAATTGAAATACACAAAGACGTTCGAAGCAAGAAGAGTATAGGCATGCACTATGGAACGATCAGAGGTGGCTTAAGCGCTCAATATGAAGATGTTAGAGAGCCGCCGCAACGCTGGAAAGAGAGTTGTGAAAATGCGGGACTGAAATGGGGCGAAGAAATTGGACTTTGCGATTTGGGAGAGACGGTAGCAGTATGAGGAAATTGTGACAGTTTTGGTTTTACAGACACGTACACGCCCAATTTACATCAATAGAATACCCCCAGGAATTATATCCTTAACAGATGGGCTGCAACCGTCAACATGGACCCAAAGAAAAGCATAGGACATTTCGTGTGTCTGGGAATGGCACTGAGAAAAATAGGAGCGGAAGACTGAAAGCCGAGGAAACAAGAAGACAATTAATGGCGTATGAGCTTACACAGCCAGTTAGTGGTTTGCTTGTTTAACCAGCTTCTGAAAACAGGCTCCCTCAATTGGAAAGTTTGCCGGAAGTTATGATCAAAATCTCCCCAGGAATTTATCGCCCTCTGGAAAATCTCATTCCGCCCTCTCAACACAGCATGGTGCAGATCTGAAGTAACCCGACCAGTGTTGTTATTAACCTATAGATCTTAGACCAGACTACTGCTGCTGCTGCCTGCTTAGCTAGCCCTTTACTTCACATCTCACTCTTCTTCCACTTTTAGCCACAAATTTTCCAGTCAACTTCCACCTCTTCTACCAGCTTCAGCGCTTCGCATACCCAACTCCTAAAGGATTCCCAAATTCCATCCATCATCGAATCGAAAAAGAATGGCCCCCATCAACGACACTGATATCAAGGTTAGTGACATTACTTTATACGATGCATATGTCCTTTACGACTTCAGCTAAAATTTCTTCGCTTCAGCTCATGCTGGCAATCATCGGAAGTGCTGAGATGATCAAGACCGACAATGAAAAGCTAGCCAACATCATTGGCGGTGGTAAGACTTACATTCCCACGGTTGCGTTTGTTTAACCGAATCACCTGGACACCATACTGACAAATCCGAAAGGAACAACTGCCAATGCCATCCGTCAGCGCGTAGCCAAAATCAAGAATCAGGCCAAAGCCGTCATCGATGGAACTGCTGTCGACATCACTTTCGGTGGCCCTACCCCATCCAAAGCTAAGAGTACTCCCAAGAAAGCTGCCTCTGGTGTAAAGAACGCCAGCGTCGACGACGTTGATGATGATGAGGAATCTGCCATTACGACGCCTTCTCCAAAGAAGCGCGCTGCCAATGGTAAGGCCAAGGGAACACCACGAGCCAAGAAGACGAAGAATGAGGATGGAGGAGAGACAGGTGGTGAGTTGGGAGATGAGAGCCTAGCTAAGCGCGTCAAGACTGAGGAGAGCGGCGAGGTTTGAGTAGGCGATTACTTGATCATTGGTCTCAAGGAGAGTATATTAATGAGAGATGATATACGGTACCATCCTGACGGTGACCCAGGATTGAAGTGGCGGGACTTTTGCGACGATTGAATCTCTGCATGGGTGTTTGAGGAGATTTGATGAGTGGTTGCCTTCTTGAAGTTTCTGCAGATGGATCGCCTTCTGCTACTTTTATGGATGGGCATGACGGTCGATTTAGCTTTTGCTACGGGAATGATATTGGGAACCACATTGATTGGCTGTACTGATTTTGTGCATACTGGATGATCGTATTGGAGTTCATGGCTGCATAACCATACGATTCAATGGCTGTGAGACAGGAATCTCTTCACTGCCTACTTTGTGGATCGAATCTCTTGCGACCCTCGAAACACCTAAAATACACAATGATCTCATACATCGTGAACTCCATGCCAGCCAAATCATTTAGATTGCTCGACATAATATTTATAATTCCTGCGTTTTTGCTGCTCGGCGCTCTGGTGATTTGATTCCGCTTTAGGCATTGATGATGTCAGGACTCTGTCTCGGAACGTTTATTGTTGCGCTTCCGAAAGGCGTATGGTCTTTTTCACGACGTCACATCCTTGAATTTTATTTCTCTGCACAGGAACCCGATTGACGTCCTGTGTAATTGATGTTCGAGGAATTTTCTAAAGAGCTTGGAAATCATACCTAAACCACCATCGTAAAGAATAACCGCCATCATGAGTCTGGGTACGAATCCACCTTCACCCTCAACCTATTATCAAATTCCAAAACTTTGACGTCCAGAATGCCCGTACTAACAATACCCCCAAGACTGGATTCTCAAAGGTGCAAATCTCGACCGCATCCTCGACTCCGGATACCTCCCCCAATCCATAATCCGCATAGGCATCCGCCGCCAATTAGCAGAGCGTCTGCGCGACATCGCCACCACGTCCCTCAGCGATGGCTACTCAACGAAAATGAAGTATATCACTGCGCTTCGAACACGGCCCATGGCGATTGAGACGGGGAAGGCGAATGAACAGCATTATGAGGTGGGCACCGGTGTGCTGCAGGCTTGTTTGGGGAAGAGGATGAAGTATTCGTGCTGTTTGTATGAGGAGCAAGGGGGGAAGGAGGTTGGTGGTGTTGGGGGGATGGGGGATGGGGGGTTGGATGAGGCAGAGGAGAGGATGTTGGGGGATTATGTTCGGAAAGCGGGGTTGGTTGATGGGATGAGGGTTTTGGATCTTGGGTTTGTCTTCCTTCCCTTCCTTTCTCTCTTCTTTCCGAAAAAAGATAGGCTATGATGGTAGCTACTTGGAGTATCTTTACTAATCACATGACACACCAGCTGCGGATGGGGCTCCCTCTCCCTCTACCTCGCCGCCAAATTCCCAAACTCCAAAATCACCGGATTCAGCAACTCCCGTTCTCAGAAGGAATATATTGACTCCGTCGCCCGCTCCCAAAACCTTAGCAACCTTTCCATCACCACCGGTGATGTTGTCGATTATGAATTCAAGGCCTCAACATACGACCGCGTCCTCTCCATCGAACTCTTCGAACACATGAAGAATTACGAACTCCTCCTTGCCAAAGTGGGTAGAGCGCTCAAACCCGGCGGACAATTGTTTGTCCACATCTTCGCGCACAAAACCACGCCCTATGATTTCGAAGAAGGATGGATGACGGAGCATTTCTTTACTGGGGGCACTATGCCTTCTGCTGATCTTTTGCTGTATTTCCAAAGAGATTTGCAGGTGAAGGAGCAGTGGTGGGTGAATGGGAAGAATTATGCCAAAACGTGTGAAGTATGTATCTGCCACTTTCTGGTCTTCATTCGTGAGGTACAAAGCTGACTTTTGAATAGGCATGGCTTACAAACATGAACAACAACAAAAAGCAGATTTGGCCGCATCTTGAAGAAACGTACGGCAAAGACAAAGCGGAAGTGTTTTTCTACAGGTGGCAGATCTTCTACATGGCATGTGCGGAACTGTTTGCGTATGAAGGGGGTGATACTTGGGGTGTGGCTCATTATTTGTTTGAGAAAAAAGCTGAATAGAGGTACTGGAGAAAGTATTGGATGAGGGTATTGATCATTAGAGATGAGGGATAGACATCTAGTTCGAATTTCGAAGTGGGATACATCGAAGTGCGTGTATTTAGTGTAGTGCTGAATGCATATCCTGACCTGACTCGACTTTAATTGTTGAAGCTTCGTGAGCAAATGGCCATTTGGATTGGTGGATGTAGACGAGTTTGAACCAGCCCGGTCTTTATAATATGCGAGTCGATCGTACAGGGCAGTCCACGAAGTGCTTCAATCAAACCATATCCGAAAGACGAGACCTTAACAAAGACATTGGGACTGATAATCATTTTGACGAAAAGAAGGCCTGCGATGTTATTCAGAACTGGGTAAACAGTTGGCGAGAGTTTGCCTTGATATTTTCTGGACATCAGCGCTATCGGACTTTGGTTGGGTATAAAGTACTTTACGAGACCCTCTGTAAATGTTTATTCATTCAAATCTGTGGTGACTTTGAGGTTGGGGATATGAGATCAAACCTGGCCTGCCGCAAAGAGGAAGCTTTAGGCTGGTGATGTATGAGACCGGTGCCGAACTTATTCTTCTTAGGTATGTACAGTGAAGAGGTACGCCGAGCCAACTCAGCCTGCCATTTCTTCCCAAACCCGATGTCTATTGCGTATTTGGTGTATTGCTGTGTTTTTCCAAAGTCGCGGCCTCAATCCCTTCCTCGTCCATTCTCTCCTGACTGATCGCTCAATGGTCCCATGGGTGCTTGAAACCGAATAACGCAGGGCCGTCCTTTCGTAATCTGTAGAACAACTGTAGTTTGTCAGCTTCCCATTCTGTCATACCAGATCAGAGCGCATACAAAGAACCACATGCTTGCTCCAAGACCAACTGCGGCGAATCTGTATAGAGGTCGGACAGGGTGGATGTGAATGGGGTGGGCGCCGTGGGGTTTGCTGATGCGGTCTGCGGCACCTGTTTGGTCGACCATGATGCCAATTGGGACTGTTGATTGTGTTAGGACATGGCTTTATCAAAGAGCGAGGTGTACGTACACGTGCTGGGCTGTGTGTGTCTTATCGAGCGGGTAATGGTGCCGGGTGAAGTTGTGATGACTGAGATCGGAGCTGGATTATTCTATAATGCACACAGATCGGCTTGGCGATCGCTTTGCGGACATGATTTATCGAACTGACAATGCCGAAGCCTATCCTATCAATCCTTAGAGAAACCACTACATAGCCTCCTCCCGCCATCAACACACCCCGAATGCTGTCAAACCAGCGCGCCCATCCTCACTATTGCCAGTGAACGGCCAGGACCCTCCGCCATACTTTATCCCCCATCGCATCCAACCCCACCCCCCCCTACTGGTACTCACAATGACCACGCCCTCACATTCCGCGATGCCTATTCGGCCCCTGGAACGCAGGTACCATGGAAGCGCAAAACTGGAAGAATATGATGTTCAAGAAAAGCTAGGCGAAGGCACATTCGGCGAGGTCTACAGAGCGCGCTCACGAAGAACCAATAACGTCGTCGCCCTCAAAAAGATTCTCATGCACAACGAAAAAGATGGCTTCCCTATTACAGCTCTCCGCGAAATAAAGCTCCTCAAGATGCTCTCACACATTAACGTCATACGCCTCGAAGAAATGATTGTCGATCGAACGGCTGCAACGAACAAGAAGAGGGCAACATTATATATGGTTACGCCGTACATGGCTCACGATCTAAGCGGATTGCTGGATAATCGGGACGTACATTTGCAGCCACAGCATATCAAGTGCTACATGTTGCAGCTTCTGAGGGGATTGAAGTATTTGCATAATAGTCACATTTTGCATCGAGATATGAAGGCGGCCAATCTACTGATCAGTGGCGACGGAATACTCAAGATTGCCGATTTTGGGTTGGCGAGACATTATGACGATGAAGTGCCGAAACCCGGACATGGTGGTGGAGAGGCGAGGCGGGAATATACGACATTAGTTGTGACGAGATGGTATCGGCCGCCTGAGCTGTTGTTGCAATTGAGGAAATACACCACGGCTATTGATATGTGGGGAGCTGGGTGAGTTCAGTAGCTCACTATGTTGCGCGGAGCTAACAAGAAGAAGCTGCGTCTTTGGCGAGATGTTCAAGAAGAAGCCGATACTCGCTGGAAAGAGTGATCTTAACCAGGCTCAAATCATTTTCGAATTGGTCGGGTCACCGACAGAACATACGATGCCTGGTTGGCAAGAGTTGCCAGGCTGTGAGGGTGTCAAGAACTGGGTTGCTGAACCTGGCAACTTGGATCGAGAATTTGGGAGGTGAGTTGCGCTCTCTATATGTCGTGGTGGGATCAGACTGATATCTTTCTTAGATACGGTAACGATGCTGTGTCACTGATGAGGGAACTTCTGCGTCTCGACTACCGGAAACGAATTAACGCTATGGACGCTCTACATCATCCCTACTTCACGAACCATCCGCTTCCCTCGCGACCTGAAGACATCCCATGGTTCGCCGACTCTCACGAATTGGATAAACGTAATGGCCGGCCGCCAGCCCAGAATCTACCTCCTGCCCCGCAAGGAGGAACAGTAGGAGGAGGACCGCATGAATGGACTGGAAACGGACCTCCTACGAATGGCTGGGATAGTGGTCGTGGTGGACAAAGAGGAGGTCCCAGACACAACGGGCACGGATACAATAGCCGGATACCGCAAGGGGCTTACGATGTACGAGGGGTTCAGCCAGGATATGATTCACGAGGACCGCGAGGAGATCGCCGGCAACCGTGGGCAAATGGTGAATCTTCGAGAGATTCTGGTCTACCTAGACATCTTCCGCAACCTCCAGAGGGGATTAGACATGCGCTACCGCCTCGACCTGACGTATCAGTCCCTTCGCTCGTACCTTCAAGAGAGCGAGATCGCGAGCCGAGGGATCGTGGAGGAGAGCGAGATCGAGACCGGGGACATCACGATCGGAGAGCGCCTGGACCGAGCAGTGGTGGGAATTTGGATTCCTATGTTCCTGCTTACCGGAGTGAAGGGAGGAGAGGGTCGAGAGATGATAGGAGGAGTGAGGGAAGAGAGGACCGATACCGTGAAGAGAGACGGCCAGCTGTGGATGAGCGAAGAGGAGGGAGAGAAGAGTTAAGGGATTGGGATGCGCCGAGGACGGAGAGGAAGGACCATAGGAGGTCTACCAGAAGTAGGAGTCCTGAGCGTGAGAGGGATAGAGATCGCGAGAGAAGAGATCGGGATCGGGATCCTTACCGACGATGATGGGATGAAGTTGAGATGGGACGATTTGAATATGCACTTGGCCTCCTTTTGTTTTGTGGGGTGGCTTGTATGATGGCCTTTGACGGTTAGTTTTCGGGCTTCTTGTTAATACGAGAACCTTATACCTGCAAGGGATTTGCATAGCGCTGGTATTACACAGTATGGTGTTTGGGTTGTAGGAATGGGGCCTCTTTCCTTCTTTGCTTACTGCACAGACTGGGTATACCCCCAGAATTCTTCTCTTCCTAGACGGCATCATGGTCTTGATGTAGAGGAAGAGAGAGGGAGGGATAGTTCAGGATCCCAACTGATCCCTTTACGATATAGACTGTGAGGATTTGAATATAAGATACCTGACTTCGTGTTTTGTGTTTTGCCACGAAGGGTTGAAAAGCTGCATCTAGCACGATTCTTTTCGCGTAGGTTTTTCTTGTGTCGATGGTGGCTGGTGAGTGAGGGAGTGCTGGCCAGAGGACATGTTTCCACCTTTGATTTTTTTTCTTTTTTTACTTGGTGTGGATGTTATAACTTGATGTGGTTACGATGGATAGGAAGGCCACCCTGAGTTGCGCGGGGAGATGGATCATGTCCCGCAGATTGGGACATGTGGAGATGTGGAGAATACCGTGCTGCTGAATAGGGATAGGGATAGGGTATTGTGTGGGCTGGCTGGGGTGTACACAGTACACACCTCAGTATTCACCTCCGCAAATCATGGATGGGATGGACCGCAGTAGCAGAGGCTGAGGTGTTAAAGGCTGTAGGAAATGCAGCAGAGTTTGGCCTGATGATTTTGGATTTGGGGAGGGGCACGCTTTTCGTGGCGGTTGTGTTGGAGCTTGTTTTGGGTATCGAGATGTTGTTATCGGAGAGACGAGGGAATTGCAGTACTGTGTAAACGTGTTGTAGGACCCTAGGTATACACAGTATGGGGGTAGCCGTTTGCCTGAGGATTGGGTACATCGTTTCCCGAATACTTGTAAGATGTTTGGCCAGGGAGTGCGGTAGATGGTGAAGTAATTCAGCCTTGTGCCCTTCCATCTCGCGAAGTAATTTTGGCAGCAAATGATGTCAATGCGAGTCTAAAAGCAGGTTTGTTTCTTCTTCATTGACATGTCTGATGAAAGCCCTGGCTACAAGGGACGGAACATCCGCTGGCCATTACGTCTGATCCGGTCGACAGTCGCGTTGTGTGTCGCATGAGTGGAGGTATTCGGTATTCTATGGGCAGGACAGTGCGGAAGCTGTCAGTGTTCTCCGCAAACCTGAAGCTCAATGTGATAATCAGGATGTCACGGAGCGAAAGGGTACATAGTACTGTGTATTGTACAGCCTGGGGTAATGCATACATAGTAGTCACCTCCGCAGGTAGACGCGTGGAAGCGGGGAGCATCGATGTACTTTACACAGTATCCGTACCATAGTACACAGTAGGTGGGCGAGAGGATTGTTTACCCAAGGCTCGCTCACTGGCTCAGCCTGATTGCTGCGCACGCTGAGTGTTTGCTTTTGGTGTCCCTGTCGATCCCTGTCAAGGCTGTTTAGATGGCGATGGCCTACGGAGTAGTTCTACCGTTACTCTCGGTCTCTTCGTTGAGCTGTCCCCGTCGTTGAGTTGTCCCCGTCGTTGAGCTTTGTTTCGTGTGAGTGTGAGACTCGCGCAAGGCTTGATGAAGCTTGTCTCAGCGTCGGCAAGGCTTGCACATGCAGCGAAGGTGGACGAATGGAAAGCAGAGGGCTGTGATCATCTCATATACATAGTATGGAAGCTGTGATCATCTCACATACATACTGTGTATACAACCCTGCTTGGGTTGGGAGCTTCGGACATGTGCACATGGGGAACTATATGGAATTATCTACTGTGGTATGCAGAATATACTTTCCCAAGCACATCTCCAGGCCAGGCCTGTGGGAGTTCCCGGACGTGATGGATAGAAGCAGGTGTATAAAGAGTCAAGCGAAGACCCCGTCCCCGACCTGTTGAGTAGATCTAATAAGCTGAGAGAAGATACCTTCCGTTACATCCACGGGTGAAGCAAGCTCTCCACGTCGGCGAGACTGCTCAAGTACACGGACTGACAATTATGGCCGAAATCGCTGGTCCACGATCTGGAGCGAGTCATAGCTATAAACAGCACATGTTTCCCCAGCATACATCTGCTCCCACGCCTCAATTCCCTCACACATACAATTACCCAATCCAGCCTCCATATCTGCACGAGCGAGACCCCACACACGCCACTATGGAGACCCCAAACGGACACATCTACTCTAGCGAAGAGTCGATACCGCATACGCCAGAAAAGAATTTACCAGGAGGAGGCAATTGGGTCGTGCAAAAGTATGTCATGTTCCAAGACGAGCTGGGAAGTGAACAAAGAGTGAATTGAGCCTAACCGAGTGCAGATTTGGTGGGACCAGCGTGGGCAAGTTTGCACTGCCAATTGCTGCCATTGTAAAGTCGGGATTGCTGCAGTCGAGGATTGCCGTTGTCTGCTCTGCACGAAGCACGCATGACAAAGCTAGTGGTACTACCAACAGGTCTGTCTAAACTGCAAACAATTAGACTGCTGGGATTTTGCTGATGTCCCGGATAGACTCCTCCGTGCTGCCAAAGCTGCCGAAACAGGTGTTGGAGCGAAACAGTACGCCGAAATCGTCCAGTTGATCGAGGATGACCATATCCAAGCTGCCCGCGACACAATAAAAAATCTAGACCTCCTCGACGCCTTCATTGAGCAGGTGAAGGCGGAATGTCGAAGTCTCACCAAGATCCTGGACTCCGCTTTACACTTGGAGGAAGTCAGTAAGAAGGCTGAGAACAAAATCATATCAAAGGGGGAGAAGCTGTCATGTCACTACATGGCTGTGCTACTGCAGGACAATGATACCCCTGCTCAGGTTGTGGATCTGAGCGACATCATGAAGAGATATAAGATCCCATCTCTCACCAGGGATGCTTTGACGAAAGACCGGGCATATAAAGAGTTGGCTGCTGCTCTTGGCCAGGAGGTTTTGAGGTGTGGTGACAGGGTTCCGATTGTTACTGGATACTTTGGACATGTGCCTGACGGGCTGTTGCATAGCATTGGTCGCGGCTACACAGATCTTTGCGCTGCACTGGTCGCCATTGGTACGCATGCACAGGAGCTACAGATCTGGAAAGAAGTGGACGGCATTTTCAGCGCAGATCCGCGCAAAGTTCCGACATCACGGCTACTATCATCTGTCTCACCTTCTGAGGCCGCCGAGCTGACCTTTTATGGCAGTGAGGTCATCCATCCTGTAAGTCTGTCTCGCGAATATAACATTGACCACGCTAACGGCCGATAGTTCACCATGGAACAAGTCATTCGGGCACAAATCCCAATTCGTATCAAGAATGTTATGAACCCCAGAGGCGCTGGAACCGTCATCCTACCCGAACTCGAAAGCATACAAGGACCTCTTAAGCCCAAACTTTCTCGAGGACGTTCCTCGTCCAATCTTGAAGCCCTAATAGGACCTAAACGTCCCACAGCCGTGACTATCAAGCACTCTATTGTCGTGCTCAACATACATTCCAATCGCCGAACCCGTGCGCATGGTTTTCTCGCCAAGATATTCGGAATTCTGGACAAACATCATCTCAGTGTTGACCTGATCTCGAGTTCCGAAGTTCATGTTTCCATGGCTCTCCACAGCGAGCATGATATGCTTACCGGTGGGATCGATGATGAGGATATTCAGATCCAGGACATGCGCCTTCGCGGCTGTGTCGAGGATCTCTCGGAGCTCGGCAACGTAGACCTCGTAGCCGACATGGCTATCGTGAGTTTGGTGGGAAAGCACCTAAAGAACATGACTGGTATCTCTGGCAAGTTCTTCAGCGTGCTCGGAGAAAATCATGTGAGTATTAATCAACCTTCCCCTACAGTAGTGGACGCTAATGGTTGCAACAGATCAACATCGAAATGATTTCTCAAGGTGCTTCAGAGATCAACATCTCCTGCGTCATTTGGGAGAGGGATGCCGACAGAGCGTTGAACGTTGTACATACTAATCTGTTCACGTTTCTGGAATAGGCATCTCAGAAATTCTTGCATTTTCATCTAGCGTGGAGTCAATCTCTTCATATTTATTGGGTCTGGTGTTTTTAGATCAGAAATCTGCACAAAACTGGGGGTTTTGGACATCAAAATCAGATATGGGAAAGATTGGCTCATCTGGGATATTTAGGATATTAGATTTCATGAGTTTGAAACGCCTGTAGGCTGCTTATCTCCTATTCCCCCGACCCTAACTACTCTCTAGACACGGTAGCCGGCTGCTCGTAAATATGACCGAGCTACCTAATCTTTATTATAAAAAAAGTGCACTAGTCGAGATAAGACTGTCAATTATAGGGTCCTATACTCGGGACCAGGACGGATTCCGGACCCTCTATAGCCCAATTTAAAGTCAAGAGCGACGCTTTCTCTTTAGTTGAGCCTTCTCCAGCGTCTTCGAGATGTTGTCTGAGTCTAGATAGAGTCACGGTTAGCAAGGGTACCGCTTAGGAGGTTACAGCGGGGAATTCATCCAACATACCCTTTACTAAATGTTTCCTTTTCAAAATTAATTTGGAGCCACCATCGTAGATGATGATGTAGTCGTCTACTGGCTCGGCGGGTTGTGCCTCTTCTAGTGGATTCGTTGGGTCGATTGGATCTTGTTCCGACCCGTTCGTACTCGTGCCGGTTTGCTGAGGGATTGTTGATGCGCTTGAGGGGGTTGTTGAATGTTCTTCTTTGTCTTGGAGAGAGAGCGTCGATGCGCTTGAGGGGATTGATTCTTCTGCTTCGTCTTGTTGAGAAAATATTGACGCGCTTGAGGGGATTGATTCTTCTGCTTCATCCTGTATATATATCGTGGGCGCACTTGATCGAGCCATATCAGACCTCCGTTCCTTATCGACACACCTCTCCAACGCATCAAGCAAGCGCTTCTTACCCGCCTTATTAAACGTATCCCGCTCCGCTCTCGTAATAGGCGTAGTAGGAAAAGGTGTATGTGCATGATGTCTAAGGCTCCTCGTCGGCGGTTGGCTAGGTAAAGACCATTTCAAAGTCACGGGTGCTATCCGGTCCGCTTCCGCGACCAACTCCTCTTGCGCCACCTTGACAGGATCGCGTCGCTTGAGAAGGCGGCCTCGTGCGTTTTTATGCCAGATACCCATGGCTAACATGTCCTCTGTGATTTCGCTCTGCGCCAAGGGGACTCTCAACCTGTGTTCATCCAGGTGGTTGCGTAGAAGCGTGTACGAGTTTTTATACGTCGTCTCCCAGTTATCACCGAGGTCTTTGGCTGCGGCGCGGTTGGCTGGGTCGGCTAGGATGCAGGTTGGGTCCAGATGACCAAAGTCCTCCTGGGCTGCTTTGTTCGTGGAGCCGCGGGTTCGCGAGTATGGTCCGTCCATGATGGTGAATTTGCTGTGGTGCGCGCGAGAATTTACTTTTTGACGATGGGAAGTTTGGATATCGAGGAGCTTACGATGTTGTGGCGAGATATATGTCTTCAACAGGGTCTGCGGTACTCGCTTTGATATAGGGGTTGAATTGGTGGTGGTGTCGCTTTGTCCAATACAACCTTGGTTGCGCCTGCTGCTTCGCGCCAAATACCAGAAGTGTAGGTACTTGGGATTGGAGCGAATTAAGTGAGTAGGAAGATTTTAAGGTATGGACCGGGAGCATTGTACACATCCAGGGGCAAGTCACGATAGATTGCCCGAACCGCGCTTGGATGAAGTCGTCGGGGGAAAAGGAGAGGGTAGAGAAATCCTAGGTCCTTCACGAGCTCAAAGACGCGATCCTGGATTTCATAGGGGACCGGGTCGAGATTTCCCATAATGAGCAGTCCTGTTGTTGGTAATATATTGACGTATGGGGCATGTGAGAACGTGGGAGATGTTGAGCAGTCATTTGTCGAGATGATGTTTTCTTCGATGGGCGTAGATAGTGTTGAATGAGGTGATTATGGATGAAATTTGTCGACGCTATTAGCTGGTGTGTTGACTGGATTGGAGATGTTGATGCAGCCCCCCAAAGCAGCGTTATCAAACAAATGAAAAGTGTTGTAGTCTTTCAACCCAGGGTTGTCAAATTTCTGGCGAGTTATTGGTGCCAGACTGCAAGAAAATTAGGATTATAGAACCCCAGTCAGAGTTGTAAGCCATATCGAAGGTGTTTGAATGTTAGCAAATAGAGTGTGGTCACAACCTCTTAACAAACACACCAGCAGGGGGAAAACGAGGAAAATGGTCGTAGATGCTTACTAGTGATCAAATGCATAATATCCATCCTCAACATTCACCTCGAAGTCACAATCAAACTTTTTCTCGCCCAGTGGCCTCCCGTCATTAGTCTAGCATCCCTCTTCCCTCCAGGAAGAACGCGCCCATCCCCATCTTTGAATATAGTATCCACCATCTTACGGTCGACATTGATAATTTCCCGGCCACTTCAAGAAATGATTTTTCCAGGAACTGATCGATATCGGTGTCCAAGTGCAAGTATTGACTCGGGTTAGGGTGAGTCCAATCCGGCTTCCCAAACATGTCCAGACTTTTGTCACACTTGAAAGCTTACATAAGCTTCCATAACCCAAAGCCCCTGTCTTCCACCTCAAGATCTTGCTGGCCAAACCCAGTCAACATCGTGCCGCGCCATATACCTCATCAGCTCGAAGTAGTCGAAGACCAAGCCATCATCCAACTCGATGCATCCAAGCCTAAGTCTGTCTGGTGCACCTCTCATAACTTTATGTTTCATGAAGCCACCCCTATCGACCACATGATCCATCATCGTCAGGAACAGTTGGATATTGCCACACAAATCCTTGCCCACATTATCAGCAAGTATCAGCTTGGCCATCACCAGATTCGAAAAGTGAGGCTTCAACTGCTTGACAGTGTAAGAGACAACATCAACGAGCAGGTGATCAAAAAGACCACCCGCATGATCACAATGAACTGCCACCTCAATCCGCCGAATACTCGCTGGGTTGACACCAAAGGCTGGAGTTAGCTTAGTCAGATGAACCAGCTTTCTCGACGGCAGACGCAAAGTCGTAAGGGCATTGAACGTCTTGGTAAAAGGAGACGTGGGCTGGCAATCGAATGTCCATTTTCCGAGCACGATGATTTCAAGAGTGGTCAAGGTATCCGCAGACGGTAGTAACTTTGAAAGGTAAATGTTGATGAAATGTATAGTTCCGGTCGAAGCTGGTGGTAAAATGGCGGTTCTGTAAGTCCTGAGCTGTGGGAAACTTCTCAAATCTGAGAATACAGTGATGCCGTTGTTGCTACGAGCGTGACGTGGTGCCCTTGTGTACGAATCTTGCAATTCGGTTATCCTGTTGGAACCGATTTGATTGTAACCACCAATTTCGATGTTGCGTAATTTTAGCGTCTTCAAATTTGGCAGGGTAGACAACTGCAGCTCCAAGACGTGACCGTGAAAGCCGCGGAGAGAAAGAGTGTGTAAATTTTGCATTGAAGATGACCTCAACTGGCGCTCATTAAACTGGTCCTTCTTCTAGAAAATAATGTTAGCGGTCGAATTGTTTTTGAGGCAAGGCCAGCCATGCATCACTGCTACGATGAAATCACAGCTAGCCAGGAGATCATTAACAGCTCAGCGAAACTGAAAAATTCACCATGTCTCAATTTACGAGTACAGGAGACTTACTGATTGTGTTGTATCGAGGAGTGTTGCCTGATTTTCTACAAACTCATTTCCCCACATGTCTGAAAGAACATCGCACGCCAGTGATTTGGTATCGACCGCCTTCTGGAGAATTCTGTCCAGCAGCCCTCCCCATGAGATAGGGCCAAGTTCTGATTCCAGGCACTTGACAAAAGCATTGTCTACGAAAACACCGTCATCTGCCAGTTCTTGGATGAACTGATCTGTGAAAAAGGCGGCCGAAATGCTTCGAGGATTCGTCAGAAGACTTGGTAATCTGAGTTGTGTGCAGTTTTCTATTCCTTCATTCTCGGTGTGGCTGTAAGCAATACTGTCAGTGAGGTTCTGTTGGTTCTGCGAATATGAATGAAGTCTTGAGAGCAGCGCTGATATACAGGAAAGTTTTTGACAGTCTGATCTCAAGTAAGGCAGAGCATCGGCAAGAATACCTACCTATCCATGTGTGATTGAATCATCGATTCCATTCGTTGAAGCTTCGGGGTAATAAGACTAGGTACGTGCAATATTTTTGAAGGAGACCCAGTCTCATTTGCCACTCCCTTCATCAAGTATGGCAGACTCGAGGCATATTTCATTTGCTAGCTACAAGTCAGTATCTATCCCTGAAGATGGATTAGCTTGGTCCGTCTTGTCAACTTACCACTGACGAACAAACTTCGATTCGCAAGTCTTGATACAGTACTCGGACAGCACTCTCGTGAAAGGTTCGCGAAAACAAGAAAGGGAATATGGATTGTGGGACAGCCACATATTCAAAGATACAGTCAACCAGCTCTGTAGGCAACGTCGCTAATCCAATCAGAGGCTGAGGTGGCCGCTGTGGTGTGTCGGCTCGAATCTGCAACATGCATCGACCTTTCATCTTCAGTTCCATTTTGGCCCGTTCTTGAACGCCCACGTTCATGATGGTGGTTTCCATTGGTGATAAATATGTGTTCGTCGTAACTGAGCATGTTGGGCCTGAGTTGTTGAGAAGATTGACGTTATTGGTGCCGTTATTTGACTCGGAACCCTGACTGACCACAAGAATTGCACCACAACAAAGCAGTAGCTCACAATTATTGAGACTGCGACAGACTTACCTAAATTTATCGCCGTTTGGGCTTCTGTGTACTTGTTCGACAGACTTCCTAGAGTGAAAGATCAAACGTCAACTCAACGAACAGTGAAAACAGCCCGCCACTTCATCACAACGTCTTCAGCAAATCGTTATCCTGCCGTCATTTCGCAGGGGAAAAAAATCGAAAGGCAGTTCCCGAAGTCGAACGAAGCAGGCGTTTCTGATAACAGAGATGGAAGTCAGGTGCCATAAACTCTCTCGCGTCAGAACTTTGGCCACCACGCATTCAATAATTAGCAAGCGTACTTGTGGTGGCAATGATTGCGTACATACTTCATAACAATCACAGGCCGTGGCAATGATCTGTGCAGTGTATGTTTACCTCCTCGGGTCAAGGCATGATCCTTCGTCGATACTGCTCAATGGATGCTGATTTTGTCAATAAGCATATACTGATTAAAATCTTCTTATCTAACTCTACCAGCGATAATCGTCTCAAGTCCTCCCTGTATATCATGAACGCGTAAATAGAGCCGCGTAGCCATGACCCGGCCATGAGCGTAAATCAGACGCCCTCCAATGTGACATCTGTTGTGCCGCTGTGCAATGCCTTCAATTTGAAATCAAGCGCAAAGTCCTGGCGCGTAAAGAAAGCAAAGATAACAGTGCAAAAAAAAGTATGCAGCGATAGAAACGAGAATGAAGTCTAAGGCTAAGTACCACGGAACAAGAATTGCAAGTCCTCTGGAGTCAGCTTGTCCATGGCAACTTTGTCGTTGTTGATGGTGCCACTAATCATGTTGGCCTTCTTCTCTTGAAGAAGCACCATACGCGATTCGACAGAGTCTTCGATGCAGAGACGAGTGATGACACAAGGACGAGTCTGGCCAATACGGTGGCATCGATCAGCAGACTGCCACTCAGCTGCAGGGTTCCACCATCTGATACCATGTTAGCATAATGCTGTAAAAATACATCTAGCGTCAACTTACGGATCGACAATGAAAACTCTCGAGGCCTCAGTAAGGTTGAGAGCGACACCACCAGCCTTCAAGCTCACAAGGAATACCTCCACATCGGTGTTGTTCATAAAGTAGTCGATGCTTCGCTGGCGCTGGATAGGTGACATGCTTCCATCCAACATGACAGTATTGAAACCGGCGCGGCGCAAGCGCCACTCAATGAGCTGTAACATGGATGTGAACTGCGAGAAGACGATTGACTTGAGAGTCTGCTTCTTGCTGCGAAGCTTATAGAGATCATAGACTAGCATCTCAATCTTAGTCGAGGAGGTCCAATTGTCCATCTTGATGCGGTTGATGATTGAAGACTTCTTGACCTGATCCTCATCCTGCTCTATATCCGGCTGTTCCCAATCAATAGACAGAGGAATATGACAGCGCGGACAGTCAGAGTCACCACCAGAAGCCTCACATGTCTGGACGTAGCTCTTGACGCAGGAGCGGCAGAACTCATGGTGGCAGCGCGAGCGAATAGCTTCCTCGGCAGGCTCGTCGCAAATATTGCAGATGAGAACGTTCTGCCCACCCTCAGAATGCTTCTTCAACAGCAAATCGGGATGATTGGCAACTTGACGCATCTGCATGATGAGACCGAAGATGTTGGCATAGTTGTTGAGCATGACTCCCTGAGAGACATAGGTGTCGAATTTGCGTGACGTGTTGCTCATGATGCTGGACGAGAAATCGCGCTCGATCTCGCCAAAGAATTCGTTGTGAATGACTATCTCCTTGGGAGGCAGCTCCATGGAGGAGGTGTGATCTTTCTTCATGCGACGAAGCATAACACGGCTAGTGATTTCGTGAAGCTTGTTCATCGCCTCGGATCGAAGTTCCATACTATCGCCGGTGATGGGATTGAGCAGCTCTTCGTTGAACACCGAGCGATGTTCAGCCGCAGAATGCTTACAGTCCTTACACATGTAGTCGTCACCAATCGACCAGTGAAGCTGAGCACACTCGCAACGTTCACAAAAGTAGTCAGCGAATGGACGAACTTCCAGGAAACGCAGCAATGAGAAGAATTCTCCAATCTTGTTCTGAACAGGAGTGCCAGACAAGCACCACTTGTACTTGCCCTTCAAAGCGAAGCATGCTTTAGCAACGCCAGTGGTGCGCTGCTTGATGCTGTGAGCCTCATCAAGGATGAGTCGGTGGAACTTGACTGTGTGGATGGGCGACTTCTCTTTAACGATGTCTTCTCCTCGGGACCAGCCCTTCTCCTGCTTGCGATACATTGATTCCAGCGAGTTGTAAGACATCATGATGACATCGTACTCGCGAATCGTCTTGACGGTGAGGTTCTTCGATTTGGCGTTGGAATTGTGAACAACAAGCACTTTGAGCGTGCCGTTTGTGTACTCGCCGATCTCCTTGTCCCATTGCATAAGAGCCACAGGTGGAACCAGCACAAGAGTAGGATCCTTTGCAGGATAGTCCGACATGATGAGAGACACCGCTTGAATGGTCTTGCCCATGCCCATCTCGTCTCCGAGAAGCCCGCCCTTGTAGGACGACTTCTCTTGTCTCATCATCCAGTTCAGTCCTTCGAGTTGGAAAGACTTAAGTGTTCGGTTGATCGATTGTGGCTGCTCAGCGGCAAGGGGAGTGATGATTGGCACCTTCTTGAGCTCCTCCCACATGGTCTTGATCTCAGGATGGGCTTTTTCTAACTTGTTGCGTCGAGCTTGCTTTCGGTCGTACGGCATACCAGCCTGTCTAACCTGTCTCAATGCTGCCATTCGAGTAGCTTTCTGTTTTCGACGACGCTCCTTCGTGTCGGTTGTACGAAGAGCCTGCAAGTTGCTTGTGGGAGCGGAAAGTGCCGTGCTCAATGTGGAGGCTGTAGCTAACGAGCTCAGTGAGCTCATACTGGCAATTGACTGTCGGCGGTTTGCGAGAGGGGCGTCATCGTCGGAGTCCTCGAAGGAGTCATCGGAATAGATGGAGAGTTCTTCGTCGGAGTCACTCTCAAGCTTTGCAATCGACTTGCGAGCGTTCGAGCTTGCTTTTCTGACCGGCTTAGACTTGGTAGCGGGGTTCTTGAAGTCTCTGGCTGATCGGCTGCGCTTTAAAAGTGGTTCGTCATCGGAATCAGAGATCTAGACTTGTTAAGGCAATCATTAGATATAATGAAGAATGACGAGCCTTACCACGATTCCTGCCTTGTCATCTTCGCTGTCGTCCCTCAAATCAACAAAGTTTCGCTTACGACCACCTGGCCGTGTAAACGACGGACCGGCCTCGCTCGCTGTAGGCGATCCGTACTCCTCGTCTTGCATAGCCCGAGCAAGCTCCTCATCTCGCGACGTGTCGTTTACCCTAGTGGAAGCTGTTTGAGAGCCTCTCTTTCGCTTGTTACTTGGATTGAGGGCAATGCCTCCCAGTTTAAAGCTCTTTTGTTCGGTATTAACGCTTCCCTCAGCTGCGGGTGTGTTGGCTGTAGTCGTGGCAGGTGAGTCGTAGCCGATTGAGGTGTCTCTAGTAGACGAGCCCATGGAGGAGCGAGAACTTGCGCTGGCTGCAGCCTCGCGGCGAGACTCTTTGTCGGGCTTCATGGCTGGTGCTGGTATTACCACACTGTGCAAAAGACGTCTATCTTGAAACCTCGCCACGAGTGCGCTTGGTGGACTTGAGTGTCGTATGTCGTGTTCGTTATCGGAGGAATTGGCGACAAAGGACGATTGGCGTCCTGATCTGCGGCGAATGGTAGGGTTGGAATTGGAGGCAGAGTTTGGAGTGTCGGTGCCAGCTATCTCGATCTATTAGCGAAAGTCCAAAGAAAGAATACGACCAGAGCAGGCAAGGCTTTCGTGCTGAGGTTTAGAAAGCCTCCATGCTGTGCGGATGTTGGTTTCTTACAAATCCTAGCAGCCCGCTTGGATTTAGGAGCCATGCTTGATAAGATTTTGACAAAGAATCAAACAAGCCAAATGGGCCGCGAGTGAGCGACTGTAGTGTTTGGACAGAGAAAGTGGAGGAAGGAGAACAGTTCAAATGAAGTCGGCGATGGCAGCTGGGAGGCAAAAGAGTGATCACCACCACCACTTACATAGAGTGGACTAAACTAGCCGTGACCGTGACCGTGCCCCTGAAGCCGACCGATTGGCGTATTGGACCTTGGGTTTTGGAACACGCGACTGGCCGAAAAGCCTTCACTGCAACAATCACGTCAAAATCGACGGCGAGGTGCGATTCGAGAAGTTGTGTACGTCCTCGACATTCAATTGTCAGAGCGACGCGACAATCGAGGTGGTTCAAAGTCAAAAATACGCTTTTCGAAGAAATTCAGGCAGACGCGCCATCAGCTGACACGTTCAATTTTCGTGAAAACTACTATTTCTCAAAAGGGAATAATCGCTGTGAGGACATGGAAGCAGACTCCATGGCAAGCATTGAATTCTTTGATCGTATGTGCACACTATCCTACAAATGACCGTCTACATCTTTTGAAGCGAGTTGAATAGCAGAAGACGTTCAGTTGTTCAAGTCCATTTCTCCATAGAACGGTACACCAAGCGAAGACAACAGCAACCTGGCCTCCCTGTTCGTCGTGGCGCTCGTGTGGACTGTAATATGACATCCAGGAATCATCTTTGGTGGGTACCTATGGGATGATTAGCATTTCACTCGATATTCTGGACAGAACCGTGGATTCTCACATATCGTAGTTGACCTCAATCTCTGGGAACAGGGCCACGGCTTCGGCATCAAATCCAAAGGAAATATTTCCCGTCCCATCACCACTTGTTCCCGCCACTCCCTTCCAGTCCTTAATCCTAGGCATAACCAGATCCACGCACTTGGCCAAAAAGTGATGCATGTCTTCACCATACAAGTCTGCCGTCACCGACACGTATTTATCCTTTTTCAACGCCCACTGTTGCACGGCCCTCTTCGATTTATGCGATACAATACGTACATTCGTAATGGACTGCACAACCATGCCAGCAACATGTAGATATGCGCTGTCATTGCTGGCCTGACTAGCCATGGTATGCACAGTAATGCGCTCCAACTTTGGCACGTTCTGAAATGTTATCCTCCTATGGACAGGCCGTAGAACAGAGCCTCCTTTGGGTGCTCGAAGAGGTCGATTGGCGAAATATGGCGAGTCACCCTCCCATGTTCGTAGTCGCTCTCCAATCACTGGCTCTTTCACTCCTGGTGGAAGATGTGTGTATGCTAACGTCAGAAGATCATGGGCAGCTGTGCTTTCGTATGTCTGTTCGAGACGGGAGAGGGTAAATGGACCCGGGATGAATTCTCGAGAGGCAGGATCGGAGGGTGGAGGAGGTTGATAAGGGTGAAGAGGTCCACGATAGTATCTTGGTGGGCGAAACTTGTATCTACTCTTTATTAGACCGCCCCCTCATTGCGAGCCTTGGCATCAATTCACCTGCTTGGAGGTAGTTGCCTACTCCGTTTCTTTGATTGACCCACAGGATCGAAGGTTTTGATGATGTCCTCTGTTGGTGGTGGGACCTGGAAGGAGGTTGTCTCTAGGTCGTTTGGGTGCGATTCATCTATTGACGAGATGCATCGCCGCGCTCCAATTGTTTTCAATCGTAGGCACTGATTCGAGTTCTTCCACAGCGAAGGGCCAAATGTCCGGCGCAAATCTTGTAGGGCCATTGGGTGGTGAATTGATTGCGCTGGAGGCTGCAACGCCAAAAAAGTCGATATAGATTCTACGCTAGCGGCCGTCTCGAGCACCACCGACTTGGGAAAACTTCCGTGGACTTTACAACAATATTTCAACACTCAAATTCCCCTTCGTGTTTCCGATCAGTAATTTTCACTGCTGATGCATAATGGAAGACAGGATCGCAGCCTTGAACAACGAGGTCTGAATTTTGTTTCTCACTTTTTAAGGTATTCTATCCAAGGATCAGCCATACTTGAGGAACTTTTGACACGAGTGCTTCGTCTGACAGTTAATAGCATCGGGTCTTGAGCATTGAGGATGTGCAACTGCGAGCTTGATGGGATGTACTGTGGTATGATGCTTGGGATGAGGGAGAGCAGGGGAGACTGGCTTGAGTAGTGAATACTTAAGCGATCTCAAATTCTCTGTCCAAATTTTGGAGATCGATTTGCTCGTGATGATGATCAGTTCTAGACTCCTTGATAAACACCAAACTCTTTGTGACTACATCAACAAACGTGTTTCCAATCCTCATCCGGTGCTTAAACGTCGTCCGAAGCAGCAAGATATCGGTATATCGCTTTAATCATAATCAATTTGCGATTCTTCGCTCAATCTCAAGTCGTATTGTACCATAGTAGCCATCCAAGACATGGCAATATCCGAAAGGCTTATCTTAATTTTGACACATAGAAACCCATTATTAAAACAAAAACGGATTACTTTGTAATATTACCAGCCTATCAAGTTCCGATCGTCACCACCGTGTTCTACATCTCAACATCAAACCAAATCTTCGTATTAATCTACGAAGTAGTAATACCACTTCTATTTGTCTTTAAAAGACCCCACACCCCTCGAGCGGGATTCACGGCGGGTGAAGAACTACTGTGGTACCTCGGAGTCAAGATCTACCCCGCACTACATACCACAGTATGAAGGAAAAGGTCAAAGATTTCTCTTGACCATCATCGATTCCAGGATACAGTGCTAACAAGAAAGACGTTGACACTTGGCGTCCGTGCTCCCTAAAAGCATCCAGCTGTATATCTTAGACCGCTCGAGTAATTCTCCTACCCTCACCTGATGTTCCTCGCTCGCACGATCTCTGCACAGACCAGACGGAGTTCTACGCATGCATTGCTAAGATCACGCGTACGTCAGGCCTGGAGAGACTTCTTCAAATTGTTGCCAAGTGTTAACGTGTTTCTCGTTAGCACTCGAGGCACTATACGATAGCTGTTGGGCGTGACCATCCATAAGTGTAAATTGATGTTGCGGCGTAATTTAGAATGTGAGAGATATATACTATAGCGGGCGAGCTGTGTCACAACCGACTATGACAAGCACAGCTTGCCCGTCTTCCATAGTCTAGTGGTTATGATATCCGCTTGTCAAACGACAGATCGCGGATGGCCCGGGTTCGATTCCCGGTGGGAGAGTTCCGACTCAATACACTTTTTGGCCCTCGCCCAAAAAGCTCGGTGCCGGAGCCGTTATCTTCTTGCCACATAGTGAGTTTTGACTGTTGGATTGTTTTTTGGATCTTTAGCAGACGGCTAGACTGGGACTGGGACGGGGGCTAAGATTTAAACGTTTTAGCGAGTGACCAATCTTACCTAGCAAAGATTTCGGATTAGTTTTGGCTCCATAAAAAGTAGCCATTGTTGCCAAACGACGTTGAAACTACCAGGTAATATGATGGATGCATTAGTGACGTACTAAGTTCAAAGTGATGGTTGTGAGAAGAAAGGAGAATGACACGGCATTTGAATAAGTTTCACGCACAAAGTCAGCGTAGCACCTTTCTCAATAATTAAGCGCTTGAAAAGCTTTCGAGACTATTCGGCCCTCTCAACGTCGTATCTATTGTTAGTAAGCTGCTCTTGGACCTTGCACTATGTCAGATGAAGTTTGGACTGTGTGGAAGAGTAGAGTTGTGTTACACGAGAAGCCTTGCATCTGTGTTCAAATCTCCGAAGAAAATGCTCAATAATATCTGGCTCCTCGAATTCGCAAAGCGCAGCCATCGTCAACCATCTCCTCCTTGTATACCTAACTTTAACAAACATCTGCCAGCGTGCCTTAATGAAACAACGATTGGACAGTTATGCATGAGAATACGCTCCTACTCGCGAACGACACATGCTCGCAGGATGCCATTGTGTAGAAACGGCCCGGCATCTGTTCGATGATGCCAGGCTACCATAAATTTGTCGTAACCATAACCTATCTATCCCTACTCGTTCCGTGGCGCTTGGCAGGTAGTTCAGTACACCACTAACCATCAGCATCCGACTAGCAGGAACGACAAATTGATACTGGATTGCGACGGCCGATTCGGACTAGAGGACGATCTGTCAAGAATCTAGGTGGAAACTTGAGGATCGGAGAAAGAGGGGGAGAGGAGAAGAGGTTCATGAGTTGATGGGCTCCTTCGTTATCGGGGGGTATACTTCGAGAGGTCGAAGGATGGCTCGGAGAAGAGAGGTCGTGGCGATCCGCGCTGAACGTTGTAGGGATAGTTACTGTACAAGGATAGAAGAGCTCTAGAGCCAAGAACAGCAGCCATTGAGTTTCACTTCATCTTATCGTGTCAGGACATTGCGATAATGATGATGGTGATGATGATGATACAAAGCCGTGAAAGCCAACATCCTAAGCATACCGGACCGGGCATGTGGGGGAAGAACTCGAAGTTTTTGCACGAGTCATGGTCAAGTGCTTATATATCCCACACGCGAACTTTTTCCCCTTCTCTGTTCCTTGCAAATGTTGAGAGCAAACCACATCGATATTGCAAATACGAATTCCCTTCTAGCTAATGCGGTCTTCTTTCCTGCTTATCTTGGGCGTGTCCCGGCGCTGGTGACTACAATGTATCAGAATTACTAGCATCGATCATTCGACCAAGACAGCCGATATCGAAAGGATACTTCACCGCGGTGTACCGACACGTGCAAGAAGAGCATCACACCAATACTCTGACAGCATAGATATGGATACGAAACCAGAATAATCTTTATGGGGACAAGGCATGATTTCAAATTGATTGCCAGGCCACTCCAAGCGCTGAAAATAGTAGTCGATTTCGGCTTTTGGCCGATATATCTATGCTTAGCAGTCCATTGACTTGTGCTAACTGAGAATATTCTAGGAAGCCGGTTGTTTCCATCGCTCATGTCTCCGGCCTCAGCGTTGTCAGTGATTCTCAGGGCTGCCCAAAATTAATATAACATACTAGTATCTCGCACTAACTTCACACGTTGGTTCTAATTTTGTCCTCTTGCGTCTTTCTATGACCATTCCGGAGTCAACTCCTCTACTTTCATTTCCAGCAGCCTATTCGATCTCCTCTGCGTATCTGCACCAATATACTTCAATATATACTTCAATAGCTCGATTTCCGATCCCGTGCTCTAGTTCTACCGTATCGCGTCTACCGGCTGAGGATGTAGCCAACACGCGGGTTGTTATACGAGAACGCTGGTTTACGTGCAGGCCATGTTGCTTCCAGCGGTATCAGAGGGGTGCTTAAGCAGCATGCCTATGGCATACATCTATTTTCGTTACATCCCACTCGACGTTCTGTATAAGTAGGTGGCCCCTTCCAAGTTGTTCATCTATCATCCGATTCATCATCTGGCTTATCGAATCCACACCACCGCCAATCGTTACAGCCTACAAACTTCGAACTTCAGCGTCTTCAGCACATCTCCATAATTCGTCAACAATGCTTTACATCACTATCATCGTCTCTACCCTCCTCGCGACTGTAGGAGCACAACAATGCCCCTGGCGGCACCAGTACATGTCAACGGGCGGATGTGAAGCTGGCATCAAATGTTTCAGGACCAGCAAGCTAGAGGCCGATTTTCTCTGCCAAGGGGAACAAAGCCCGAAATCCACCGGTCAACACATGGCCAATGTACTCATTAATGGCATCCCAGATGTAAGTCAGTCATGCTTATGACCATGGTTCTCGAGACTTACAGTGTCAGGGTACCAAGATAAGGTGGATCTGCTGTGCTCCACAATGGCACAAAAAACCTGGTGTTCAACCAGTCCCGGAAGATTGATCCATAGAGTTCGGCAAGGCGCGCTATTCTGCCGGCGGAATATTGAGCGCTGGAATAATTGGGTAGATTCTCAGACGATGGAGGCGAGTAAGGTCCTGGGGTGCTGATTCTGGGTGATACAGAGATCCAACATCTCCATTTTGTTGTACTGTACACATGTATCGCATCTATTCTTCTTCATCAAGTTGGTTGGGAATCCAAATACTCATCATTTCTGACGCTGGAAAGCTGTCCATTTTCGTCTGTGGAAGTCTCAATCCGCTGTTGTGATTGCTTTTCAATGAATCTCCAAGAGGGAAAGAGAGTGTAAATGATGATAGTGCACATGAGATTGTGCACGAAAAAGAACATGGAATACTGGCGCTTAGGCGGTCGAAACATCTCTCACTCCACGGCAGCGGCATTGATGAAACCATCTGGCCGTTGACCCTTCACCAAAGCATCGATACAATACTCGATAGGCTCTCGCCAGCCGTTTCCTGAGGCCTCATCCGCTGCGCTAATCTTCCCGGCTCACTTACTCTACGCGCTGGATGGCCATTGAGTTGACCAGGGTGAGGCGCATTGTCGACGAATCTCTGTAGCCGCCGAGCCGGTCCACCAAACCACGACCTCAGCTTTGCGGCATCGCCCGTTATAGACGATTGCAACTCCTATTGGAACTGTCAGCGTCAAGTCCAGTGTCTGCAACCAATCCGTTCAGGTTGACAATTATAGCAGCGACTCAACCATGATTGATGTAGATGCTACACAGTCATACTTAAGACTGTCCGAAGTTCTTCTCAGACTCAATATCATCAACACAATCTTTTCCTACATCTTTCCTGTCTCACCAGTTTCCTAGAGTCATTTCCTAGATCTCTTTGTTCTTTGATTTATTCGTCGGCTTTTCTTACTCAGACTCTCGCTATATCTGCCGGCAGATTCCACTCTTTGCACCACACCACCAGCTTCTCAGCAAACGCAATCGCTATCCAAAACTCAACTTCTTAGTTGGTTCAAACAGCTCAAACGACACATTCCTATTCTTTCATCCGCACATTCCAAGATGCAGATTCCCAGCTACGGAGCCGCGCCTATCAGTGCCACTTTCCTAGGTGCTCGCGTTTTGCAAATCACATTCCTTATAGTCTTGGTCGGATTGACAAGCAACTTCGTCAATGGCATGGTCATGGCCCAGCATGAGCCCTCCAAGGAGATTGTCGGCGCACTTGTCATTGTCAGTGCTCGCCCTCCCGCATCAACCTCAACCATGACTAACATTGTCCCAGACCTGCCTAGCAATGCTATACACTCTTCTCAGCATCTCCTTCTACTGGGCGTCCGCCAACATCGGCATGTTCGTCATGGCTGCCGTCGATTTTCTCATCTTCATCGCCTTCATGGTTGTTTCCGTTTCTGTCGGCCGTCCAGTCGCTAGCCTAAACTGCTACTACCCATGGGCCACCTTCGGAGGTGATGTCTTGAAGAACATCCAGGACAACATTGGGAAGCCTGGCTCGACCATTGCTCTTCAATCCTGGACTGGCATGAGCAAGAGCAACTGCTTTGAGACCAAGGCTATTTGGGGTTTCTGCATTGCTCTTACTGTCCTTTACTTCACCACTGCGGCATTGTTGCCCACTCTTCACTTCAAGAACAAGAAAGCTGGCGGGTTTGTCAAGACCGTTGAGTGATTTCAAAAATGGTTGAATCGGGTCATCCGGTTTGGGGAGTTTGGGAAGCTGGGCTGCAATTTGCTTAGAGTATGGAACTGGGGCTGGAAAGATTACAAAGCGCACCAGATAACGGAAGAAAAATTATACTTTACAATCTACAAGGCATTTTAGGCGTTATTTGGTTGGCAGGCAGGATTGTTTTTATCAATTTTGGGTTTGGCTGGCATCCCCATGGGGAGCCTCATCAGCAGGCAGTCGCTAATCTAATTAACAAAGTTATGAACACCAAAAATGGGGTCCAAAGACCTGGATACCTCACTCATTGAGAACTATCGGTGCACTTTGTTGTTTGTTTCCCGTGAGCCAATTCGAGAGGAGAGACCACTTCAAGTCCAAGGCTGAAGAAAATAGAATGAGCAGACAGCGAGCTGCCCTCACGTTACTAACTACCTACCATCACACCACACCACACAAATCCCCCTCTCAAAACAATCACACTAGAAGTATCCGTACCTCCCTTTCTCCTCGCTCATCCAAAAAACATCAAACAACAAGAAAAGGACATGATAACTCAACATCGCCATCAACGATAAAATCCATATACATACCCTCACCAGCAGTGGCCCAAAACATCCATCCTCACAAAACAAACAAAGACCAAGAAAGGAATGAACCCCCCTCCAAACCCCTCATCACCAGATCACAAGATCCAAAAAAAAAAAGAGTCCACCTCCAACTCCCTCCCCTCCCCTCCCCATCCCCTCCATGATCCAAATCATGCATCCCCAACGAAAGACAAAGAGAGGAAGCAAGCGAGCAAGCAAAAGAAAGAAAAAGGAAAGAAGACACCCCAGATCCAAAACGCAGAACCAATCTGCCCGCACGCAAAGCAAAACAAACCACTCACACTCAACAAACCCATCCATGCGGGATGCCCCTCCCCCTTCATCTTTCACATCCCCTCCCCCCTCCCCCCAGCAAGCCAAGAGAAAAAGGAACGCCTAAAGACAGTTTCACTATCGATATGGATTTGTACTACTACACAGTACTGCTAGGCGGTCAGCGGATCCCCGTTCCCAGGGATCCTCTCCTGTATAACCTATACGTCTACTTCTATAAATTGATTCAGATAAGTTGATTCATGGTATTATAGTGTCTTTTGATTGGGGGAGATCTGCCAGGGGGGCAAGGAGGTGCGGGGATGCGCGTCGGTACTGTGTACTGTTATGTCATTGTTCACGAGGGGTGTCTTGGACTTTTTGTGCACGTCGAGTCTTGGGAGGGTATATTCGTACTGTGCACTTAAGTACACTTAGTAGCTGGGTTGATATAATCCTCAGTCGACAAGGTACCTTGCTAACAGTGCACCGTTCGTTGGGGATAGGAAGTGATTGAACTGGTATATGTTTCCAAACTTAAATATAAAAGACAAGAGAGAATTTCTATGATTAGAAGGTGGCCAAGCGGCAAGTGATATCCGTACCGTGCGACTTCATAAAATCGTTCCTTCCATCTGTTGGTCTCTTTCATGGCACTCTTGTTCCGTGTACGTATGGATAATCTCATCAACATCGTAACCGTTTTTCCCGGCCTTTTCTCCCAGGGCCATGTGCTAAACCAACCCTTTGAAAATCTTAAGTGCGCCCTGTATTGGGGGGCGTTCATGCGGTCCAGGTTCTTGAGACACACAGTGACAGGCGACAACGCCAAACGCAGCAATAAATGAAACAATTTGCAAACCCGGGTATCATTCCTTCCTATCCTACACAGCACGTATTCATCTCCTGTATTCCTTATTCGGCTCCATCTCGGTGAGAGTGATTTCAATACCCTTGTTATCATGGCGGGAAGGAGGAGTGTTGTGGGGTTGTGCGTACTCTTCGTCGTGTCTGATGGGGTTAGAAATTTGAATCGGCCATGCACTGTCCATCTTGGCCTTCTCAATCTTCTTGACGTCAAATTTGAATCGACACAAGTCGAATGGGAGGAATGCTCCAGGATAGTAAATAGTCCACAGAGCGAAGCAGGCTAGTCCATATCAGTATCATAATCGGCATGGTACGAAACGGAGGACTCTTACTGAAAATGGGACCCTCCTGAGTGGCCCAGTACATCCATTCGTGAGTGGCGTAAAAGGATTTCGGGTCATAACGAGCGTCGAATGCAACCTGCACAAAGAGAGTCCGGACCTGTGGCTGAGTTAAAAACTGTTCGATATGCTCAAGGCGAAATTGACTTACAGCCATGAGCCCAGCAACGCAGACCGTCACCCAGCCGAGTGATCTCCATTGTTTCTCAACGCACTCGCCGTGAATGAGCCATTTATTGCTGATGATCATGAAACGAAGGGCCATAATGAAGAACCCGACGAGGACAACGAATTGGACTTGTTGACCGATAGTCTGAATGCGTAGGGATGTTGGGTCCATTGGATTCTCTGGGTGAATGGCTCGCTGCCCAACCATTTTGACGAGGTCGGGAATCATGACTGCGAAACCCCAGAACATGGACATTTGTCTTGGCGGCGACATGAGGGTGGCAGAGTTGCGCTTGTCATTAGGTGTCACTGGAAGAGTTAGGATACCGCATCGTTGAGATTGAGATTGCTACTCACCCCACCACATGATTCTGGTGAACGTGAAAATGTTTCCAAAGATTATAAGCGACGGGGCGATCATGGACATCATCATGGAAACAACGTATGGACCAGTGGAGCCTGTCTCTTTTACAGTGACAATGGAGTGTAATCTCGCGACCTGGCCAATAGACGCCATGAGCGCAGCCTGTGGAATGAGATTGAAGTACCAGGTCTTGTATTTAATCATTTGGAATGTAGAAGAGGCGAATGCGAGCAGGTAGAGCACCGCAGCTGTGGAAGCCATGGAAAATGATGCTGATCCTCCGAAAGGCTGGTAAGGGCTGGCTCAAGTCAGCATTCGCTAAGTGCAAGCAGGGCTCGGGGCGCATACTTGTGATGAGCCGGATTCTTATCTACAGGGGCGCCGCTTCCAGGAGCGCCAGCGTGCGCTCCCGCTGGTGCACCTGGTGCCGGTGCCTGCCCTGGACTTGCTACGGGTGTACCAGCAGCCGGTGCTATACAAATGTTAGTAACTGGGCATCACCACATCTTCAGCAAGCCTTTTCTGCCGACATGTTACATACCAGGTGGAACTCCATTTGGGGGTGGTGCAGTAGGTTTTCCGGCGGGCGGTTGTCCAGCAGGCGTTTGAGCAGGAGGCGCAGTGCCCGATGCTGGTGGTGCTTGAGCAGCCATTGTTGTTATGGTGACGACCGCGTCTACTTAGTACGATTCGAATACGGATAAGGACGTAGACGCTGGGGAAGTCTGGCCACGGGTTTGTCTTTGTCTTTATGCAGGCTGATAGATCAAAGCTGAGCGGAGCGTGCTAAGCCTCTTGTGAGATGGGAGGGAGCGGATAGGTGAATCGAAACAATCCTCCTTGATACTGAAATTCACCTGGCAGTTAAGATATCTTATACGGATGACCCAAGAGTCGGGGTACTCCAGGGTTATCAATTCTTCCGGGGCTCCGCTGTAAACATTCTTGCGCCAGTGGATGGCATGAACGAGGTGGACTGCTTGAGCGGCGCTGCATGTACCGTTTCAAGATGATGGCAGTCGAATCTAGTAGGGCTGATCCATGTTGGTGTTGTGAAATATGAAGCAGTGGCGCGGCGGATACGCTATGATCTTTGAGATCTGAAACGAGGAAGCAAATTGAAAATAACGGGGACAACAAGGTCAAACTTCGAAGAAGCTCGCTAGAACAGGGACAACCGATGCCTGGATCTGCCCGAAGAGGACTAAGATCTGGAGAACAATATATGCAAGCGGGCACGGTTATGATAGCGAGCCAGGATGGTATAGGTGGGCGCTCTCAAGGTAGAAACGGGCTGCCCAGCAGCAGTGGAGACAGAACGGGTTCTTAGTTGTACGCGAAGAGCCGCAGTCGAAGGCCTTTCTCATGAACTCGAACGACTGGTGACGAATCGGGTGAGCAGAACAAGTCTTTGTTAACGACTTGGCTCCACTTGTGCTCCTGAGAGCAATGATAAGAGATCCTGGCTTCGATCAGAACAGGTTGTGACTTTCAGGCCACTGCAGCTGGACCAGCATACTGTGTACTGTTGACAGTAGAGCCAAAGACCGAGGAATGTCCTCTGATTGTCTTCTGAAAGTGTGGGCAGAAAGTTGTGCAGGGCATCCTCGGGAACAGACAGGGCCCGAAAAGCTGAGATGACTGGCAGGCTCTAGAATGAGCCTCACATAGCAGTAACTTACCATGGGCCAATGGAAGTGACATTCAGGTCCAGATTAGAATGAGGCCTGTGTCGACATTGTTGTTGCAGAGGCCTGCAGGCGAATTATGTGGACTGTGGAGGCATGGCGCCAGGCGTACTGTGGGAAAGTGACAGCGTGACGCTGTCCGCCGCCAGGTAATGGGCCAAAGCCCGGGGGACTGGGGCCAGACGTGAGACTCGGGCCGATGGATGCTTTAAATTGATGAAAGTACTCTGTACAGAGTAAGGAGATGCAGATGGACTACGATGTACTGTCTGGTGATGGGTGGATGGGTACGCTGACAAGAGAGAAAGTTTGTTGTTGGAGACATGGAGTACTATTAGTGTACGGAGTACGGAGTAGGAGCAGTAGTGGGACAGGCGCGGGAAGATTACCCCTTACCCCCCCTTCCCCACTGGTTGCCGCCGCCGCCGCCATCAACGCCAAGAAGAATAGAATAGCGGGAGGGGCTGGTGAGTGGCGAGCGGCGAGCAGCGAGCGGCGAATGGCGAGTGACTTCGTGATGGAGAATGCCCTGTGTGCTGCAGTCTGCGCAGTGCAACTGTAATCCCAAGTCGGCTATCGGGGTATCGTGACGTAGGTACAGAGCAAATGGGATCGGATAAAGGCAGGCAACCCAGTAGACATCAAAGAACAACGTATCTCAGAAACAATCAGCGTCGAACATCGTCTGCAGCCCCAAAACATCCACGCCATCAACTGCATTTTGTCCGATCCCAAAGGGCCAAAATGACCAAGATCTTTGCGTACGCCCGCTTTGCAGCGTCTCTGTATGATATAAAGAGGATACAAGGCTAACGTGAATATACTCCTAGAACTGGCGCCACAGGTTATATTGGCGGAGATGCCTTATACGCCATCACTCAGGCTCACCCAGCCGAGGAATACGAGATGACTTTCCTAGTACGCAATTCCAATAAGGGAGTAAGTTCTATCATTGCTTATTATTGTCGACCGAGTTTCCTTGCCCGTGGGTCATAGCTAAAACAACAACAACAAGGCATTAGTCGCGAAGCAATATCCAAAAGCTAGATTGTGCGTTCGACCTCCTGACAACATTGTACTTGAATCGCTAACAACCAAGGGTTTACGGCGATCTCGATTCTCTTGATTTGATCACCGAAGAATCCAGCAAGGCCGACATTGTTTGCCGTGAGTAGCCTTGCTTTCCTCATCACACGGGCAGTAGCCTTGCTTGTTCACATGTTCTGCGTGCTGCCCAGCAATTGATCAACGAGCAACCCTAGGCTTGGTATCCAACATCCCAACGATGGTTTTCGTCTTCTGCGTGAGCTGAACAATATCAGGCGGCCAAAGAATCTGCGAGACACAGTTTCTCTGCACTGTCTGCAGCTTTCCATCCATGTTCCATCGTTGCCCGCTGTGCCACATGATCCCAAACTCCTTCCTATCATTCCACAAGACCTTCTAACCATGCTTAGACTGGGCCAACTGCGATCACGAAGCTTCCGCCAATGCCATAGTCAAGGGACTATCGTCACGATCTACACAAAGCTTCTTCATCCACACTTCCGGTACCGGTATCCTGACGTACGCCGATGTGGCGCGCAACTCCTTCGGAACACCGTCAAACAAAGTCTACGATGACTGGGAGAACGTGTCGGAAGTGACCAGTCTCCCAGATCAAGCCTGGCACAGAAACGTCGACAAGATCGTCCTTGCTGCTGGAGGTAACATCAAGACTGCAATCGTATGTCCACCGACCATTTATGGCCCCGGTCGAGGCCCTGGAAACACGTACTCTGATCAATGGTACTTTGTAAGTCACGATCCCTTACCAAAGCAAGATTTCCAAGCCGCTGATTCTGCAAAGATGGCCAAAGGCATGATGGAGCACAAATATGGTTTCATGGTCGGCGAAGGACAAAACAAGTGGACCTACGTCCATGTCCACGATCTCAGCCAACTGTACCTCCGCCTAGTCGAAGAGGCTGCACAAGGCGGCGGCAAGGCTACCTGGGGAGCTGAGGGGTATTTTCAACCACCACTTCCTCAATCACATGCCAACCAACTAACATCGACCACCAGCTACTATTTCGCCGAAAACGGCGAATACGTCTGGGCCGACATGGCAAAGAAAATCGCCGCAGAAGTCCACAGACAAGGGTTCATCGATTCTGCCGAGGTCCGCCCTATCGGAATCGAGAAAGCTAATGAGATCACTCCCAACGGCGGTCCAAAATGGGGCTATAACTCCAGATGTCGCGCCATCAGAGCCAACAAGTTGCTTGGATGGACACCAAAGGGTGAGCCGATTGAGAAGTTGTTGCCGTCATTGGTAAAAGACGAAGCGATGAAACTTGGACTCAAGGCTGGCCATGCTGTCAAGGCTGCTGGTGACGCTTAGATGAGTTCGATGAAGGCGAGAGGGTGATGGTGAGATGAGATGAGTTTGAGTTGTTATGATTGATACATCGTGACAGGAATTAGTGTACAGTATCGATGCCTGCCTCTCCCAAGCTCATTGGTCGATAACGTTACTCGCCTAGGCTATCATCTGTAATCGCTGACTCCTTTCGATGCCATGCTCATTAAGATACCCGCCGAGATCATTACCATAAGCGCCAACTTTTGCCCATCTCGAGCTGAATGAAATGATCCCTTCGCTAGGTCCCTCTCATACATGATACTCAAGCGCCAGATCTCTCTCACTGCGCACCTACACTCACATCCACATCCACACCCGAGGCCTCAACCAAAACTTCATCAACAACCCGTCCACCTTTAGTACACTCCTCCCATCCACAATCCTCTCTGCACCACTACTCATCATCAGCATCTGCATCTGCAATAACATCACTCATCCCTCGTCACACCCGAAGCAAAGGTGACTAATAAACTTACTCTAGGTTGTCCAGCACAACGTTTGTACTTGCAATAACTATCGCAATCCTTCCATCCCTCTGGTGGGTTTGGGCGGCATTTCTATTTACACCGTTCTTATTAGCAAATGTCTGTTATGACTAGCTCATCTATTCTTATCCGCTCATCCACCCTCATCAGAGCAGTCTTCTTTCGGTAAGTGCTTCTGATGATGGTGGGTGTGTGGAAGAGAGAGGAAGTGGAAGGTGAGAAGTCGTACAGAAAGACAATCGCGGTACAGATAATGGCAGTAGATGCATGGATTCTGTGGTGGACCGACCATGGCGTTGGTCGCGCGGATGGTCGAGGTGAGGAAGGTGACGATGATGATGAGGGAGGCGAGGAAGGTCATTGTTGTTGAGTGGAGCAATGGAATCTAGATACTGGGTGGTGGTGAGTGTCGCAGATGAGGTGACAGCGAGTCAGTAAGGTGAGGCGAATTGGTGCATTGACTTTCCGTGCGATATGTAGATTTAAGGTAATAGAGAGGGGGAGATGATTGGTGTGAGTGAGAGACGAGGTGAGTGAGAGACGAGGTGAGTGAGAGTCGAGGTGAGTGAGAGTCGAAGTAAGTAAGGGTCAAAGTGAATGAGGGTCAAAGTGAGTGAGGGCCAAAGTGAGTGGGTGAGTGAGTGAGTGAGCCCCAACTCGTTACTCAAACCAGTGCCCACCCAACTCAAAGTGAAGAAGCATCATTCCGTCATCACCTCAGTAAAAGAAGACCAAACACCACCCCCCTCAAACTCCCAAACTCTCCAAAAACCAACTCCCACCTACCTAAACACCAAAAACAGAAGAAAGAAAAAAAAAGAAGAAAAACTCACACCAAGACAATCCCTATACAGAAAATAACAATAAATGCACGGATTCTTCAGCATAGCCAACATCTCCTCCATATCATGCATGGCTTTCCACTCTTCAATGGAAAGGGCCACGGCGCGGGTAAAAGTGAGGACGAGGAAGAGGAGTAATGCGAGGGATTTCATTGGAGGATCGTAGGGGTATGGATGGATGGTTGAAAAACGCCCGGCGGAAGAAAAATTGGAGGAGTAATAGAATGAGGCGAGCGATAGGAAGAGAAGAAAGAAGAGGAAGAGAAGGAGGCAGATATTGTGTTGTTGTTGTTGTTGTTGTTGTTGTTGCGAGTCCTAGGTAGAAAATCGAATATGGATTGGAATAATATGAGGGTTGCGAGCTGTCGAAGGTCGTACGGTAGAGAACGGAATTGGTCCAGGACGTTACTTAGGTACATGGCTGCAGGGGCCAAGAGGTACCTGTGATCGTGGTGGCCACGCGTGCTGGTCGTGGCTATAGAACGGAGAGGAAGGTGAGCTGCGCTGCATGCTCTTTCCTACATCACTGCAGTTTATATGGCGAATTCGACAAGATAGGTAGGTACGGGCAGCTAGAAACAGACACGGTATGTGAGAACGCATTTTCGAGATCTAGGAATAGGGATGCTGCGGTCAGTGTCGATGGTGATAACAAGCGGCAGTTTTGTCCAGACAAAAGCGCTTCGGAGCTGGTCAAATCGATTGGGACGGTGAGAGTACAAAGTTGGTTTTGAGTTGAAGGTGGTCACATATCGGCATTTTGCACTGAGTGCTACCAGACTAAACTCAGAACCATGAAGTTGCTGAACTTTCGATCTGCATCTCGAGAAGTTGCCGATAATGCCAAGAAGGGAGCTGCGAGAAGTCATGCCATCAATCTGGAAGGGGGCGATGTACACAATCTATACATACGTAGGATTCAGTGAATAAGTGCGGATCTGCGTAGATGAGTCGGTCATACTCACTGTCTAGCTATTGTACCTTGTGTATTCATAGCTTCACATCTCAGCCGCGACAAGCCACCGCCGCGCTTTTTGACCTGGCGCTCCTCAAATGATCTTGGTTACCAATTTGCCCCTGTTGGCACCCTCGAACAACAGCGTCCACGTCTTCGGAACATCCTCAAACTTCGTTTCCACAATGTGCTCATTCTCTGAACTGGCATTGATCTTCCCATCCTTCGCCGCCTGGCTCAACACACCCATAATCTCGGCTAACTTGCCATCCTTGATGTGATCAAGCACAATGAAGCCCTTGATCTGAAGTCGTTGCGAAATAACCTCAAACCAATTCTTGAGTCCGGATTTCTCATCCTGAGAATTGTTGTAGTCAGCAATGGCACCGCAAGCAGCAACACGACCATGTGTCTTGAGTCGAGTCAGCATGAAGTCGAGTTGCTCGCCACCAACGTTGTCGAAATACATATCGACGTATCCATCAGTAGCGGCCGTCAACTTCTGCTTCCAGTCCGGTTGCTTATAGTTGATGCATTCGTCTGCGCCCAAGCTCTTGACCCATTCACACTTCTCATCCGTACCAGCGATACCAATGACCTTGGAGCAACCGATGATATTCTTCGCGATCTGAACGGCTAGTGATCCTGTGGCTCCTGCAGCGCTAGAGATGACGATTGATTCACCCTTCTTAGCCTCGATCACGTTGGTGAGACCTGCGTAGGCGGTGATGGCAGTAAATCCAAGGGCACCCAGATACTGTGTCGGGGAAATACCGGGAATATCCTGAACCTTTTGAAGCTGATTTGCAGGTAGGACGTTGAATTCGCTCCATCCGGATCCTCCCAGGACAAGATCGCCTTCTTTGTATGCTGAAGATTTGGAAGATAGAACCTTGAGAACTCCACGTGCAGCCATGGTTTGGCCTACCTCTACTGGAGGAGCATAAAGACGGTCCTTTGGGATGGTAGGATCAATCCAGCCACGCTGAGCTGGGTCATTTGATAGATAGAGAGTTTGAGTGAGGACATGGCCGTCTTTCAGCTCTGGAAGAGACTTCTTCTCAAGCTTGAAGGTTGCGTTTGAATCGGATGTAAGAACTGCATTTCCGGTTGGCTTGTTCTGGAGAGCCCAGGCGCGAGTTTCTGTGGGAGGAGACATTCTGATGAAATTTATGATTGGTGTTGAGACGGCAAAGGCTGCGTAAATTCGAGACGGAAAGTAAGAAACGGGGGTGGAGATACAAGAAAGTCTCTTATACTGACTCCACACAAGGATTCACACGGCATGAGGATGTAGAGCGGCATCAGTTACCAAGCAGCGGCAATGATGCCTTCGAGTGACGATTCGACAGCAAAAAATCGAACAAGTTGATAGCCGACTACGTTTAACCGAGTCATTGTGTGGAGTTAATTGTCTGCCCTGACGTCAATTAGGTGGAGGCCGAATGATGTGATGGCGAAAAGAATGCGCATCCTTGGATAGACTCGGAGTGGGTAGAGATGGTTCATTCCTGCTTCTGCCTCATTCGTAAGGTGGTTGTTTGTGGCCTGAGAATTGGCGAGCGGCGGAGAAGGCTTTCTTCAGACAAGCCGAGTCCCAGTGAAGCGAAACATCCTCAACAAGATGATTCTAAGGCACTTTTGTTTTCAACATTCGCATTTACGTGAGCCATGACAAGAGCATAGTGGAAAAGAAGAGGTTTATATCACGAGGGAGACCGTCACAACTCTTCTCAAAATGTCCCATGAGCCAGCAATAGATGATAGAATTGGTCCCAGGTAGACTATGATCTCCTCCCATTCATTCAAACAGCAGCAGCATAAAGGCTAATAAGATATTCCAGAATTGAAACCAGCGCCTGTCCTTGTATTTTGTTCGTTTCGAAACTCCTTTCATTTTCCTTACACTTTCATTCCCAACGCCTGCCTTCTCCCTTCCAAAAAATTGTATCCAAAAACACAAAGACCACCCAGACGCACCGCAGCCGTGAGGCCTTTTCCGTTCTTTTCTCTAATGGTATAATGCTGAGCTGCGAAAAACAAAGGCCGCCCTGTTCCAAATCCGTGAGTATGAAATGTTCGTGTGTGTGAAAGAAGGAATGTTGGGTTCGAAAAGAAATTGCAATGCTATCGGATAAGGATGTCGCTCAATATCCTTCAGTAGCGCTACACGTCGGTGATCTAAGATTACCGTCCGAGATTCAAGACAATTGCGAACATGAGATGAATTGCCTCTGCCTCAGACACGAGAGCAATGACGATCAGCGCGAGTGAGAGTGTCGACACAAAAGTTTGACGTTGCTCCGGGAGGAAATGAAGCTGGCATGAACGTGGGTCGTTTGGAACTCGGCGAAGCGTAGCACGAGAGCATGACAAATTCCGGTGCTGAAACAGGTAGCTTGATTGTCCTTTCGCCTATCCTGACCTCAATCGGCGACTCGAATCGATAGTTATTGGCAATGAGGAAGGTTCGGAAAGTTGATTGGTAGTACGATGGCATGCTAGCTTGGAAAACAAACTCGAGTTCATGAGTTCCATCGGCATTTTGACATGGTCGAGGGGCACTGAGAAGAGACGCTGGCTGGATTTGACGTCGCACAGAGCTGCGCTCTTCTTGGCTGGTCGGCGAAAGGCTGTGACCGCTTTGGCCTCCAACAGCACGAACACTCGTGGTACAGATCATAACGAGCTTGATGATCTCCATGTTTACGAGTCTTGTGACGAATTCCTCTGGAAGCTTGGAAGGCTCGAAGGCGGCGAAGATGCTGATTTGAAATGGCTGTCCCTGAACAATCTTCTCCGGGCACTGTACTCGCAGGCCGTTGCTCTGTTCCCCAAATAAGCTATCATGCTTCTCATGTCCAATGTTCAGCGTCGGGGAGTAACTGAAGGAGATGCTGGACCGTGGATCAATTGAAGGAGTTCGAGAAGGTAGAAACACTATCGGCAGCTTCTTGGTCGTGATCAGCGTCTTGTTGTAACACAGCTTTGCTTCCAGGGCATACTCGACTGAACAATGTTTCACGCTCTTCTCAGCATGGTCACAAGGTACGTTGCCGTTGAAGCTTGGAGGAAGTGAGTGACGCGAGTTTTCCCAGATGTGACCGCCAGCGGCGCCGTAGCTCTGGCTGAACTGACGGTTCTCAGCGACGGATGGGAACCGCCATTTGAAGTAAAACTCCATTGTCGCAAGGTGCTGCTGCCCCGACCGATTCCGAGGCGCGGCCCCATTGTGGAGGCTAGTTTCGTATTTGAACAGGACGGCTTCTTGAAAGGGCTTTTTCTCCGATGTTGAAATGAATGTCCGATTCACACCGTAGAAGGTCATGGTGAGCTCGAAATGGTCGATCCCTTCCTGAGGATGAGCATAATGAACATTCCCAGAAACAAGGCCGCCTGGATGATAGAACTGGTTTTCGGATTGACTGAGTTCAATTTGGATGATGGGGAAGACTTTCGTTGGAGTATCCGGAGGTGACTGCATCGTCGGTGCCACGGCTGCTCGCGTTTGTAGCACGAGAGCGTGGTAGGCTGGAGAGCCTTGCCTGGGCGTGCCAGCAAGACGGTGGCATGCAGAAAGGACGAAGGAGAATCAAGGGAACTGAGAGATAGAAGGAGATGGTCAGAGAGAGATGTTGTGCTTCTAGAAGGGGTGATTCTGGCCGAGGAATCCCAGGCTGCGGGCGATGGTTTCTTCGATCAAGTTCAGTTAGTCGTAAAGTATGGATCCAAGTACCCTGGCAAGCTGCAAACGTATCATAGGCACTTGGCGCCGTCTGAAAACATGTCTCTCCTCCAGTGTCCAATTGTTGTTTTCTCTACCCTGGCTGCCTGGCTACGTGGGAAGGACCCCCTACTCATTATAGAATAAGATCACCAAGATCTCACGCTTTGGGCGACTTGCGGCCCCTGAGATGGCTTCTCCACCAAGGGCCACGGGAGGCTGGCGCGGAAGATTTCTTTGAAAACCTCATCTTTCTGATGCTTTTTCCAGATGGGACAAATGCTCATCTTCGCCGCAGTCCCAGATGACTCTCGCTCTACACTTACCTAGGGGTGGAGATGTTTCGGGTCCGCTGCAAGCCCATTTCGTCCATCACCATCGGCGACTCCACCCATCTGTCGATGATGCAGGGAGTAGATCGGGATTATGCCATGGTTTATCTGTGCCGTTGCTCCAGACAGCAAATGACTGTAGAATACCACAGTGACCGTTCACACGCGCGACAACCGCTGTCTCCTCATCTGGCGGCTGTGTAAACGAGCCACCGCATCCTACCGGTATCCTACCAGTATCTAACTCTTCTTCACGAAGTAGTATCCTCAAAGAACCCCCCCTCTCGTCGTGTCTGACGGTTCAGCGATGGGACGTGAGCCAAAACTTCACATTTTGATTCGTATCCATCCGGCACTCGTTCGCAATGCCGAGGGCAAGAATTGGCGTATATTTCGGTTCCAGCCTTGCCGTCCACATTCATGGGAGCAGAATGGATGGGGGACTGCATCTGCTGATGTGTAGCTTAAGCCATCGCAATCATAAACCAATGAGAGTACGAGGACAGGCTTCTACTCAGCCAGTACTGTACCACCACCCTGGATTGACGGCGGTTGGAAAGCCAGGCGCTCGGGTGCACAACAGCCTAATTTTCCGTATGGGTGCCCAATTTCAATTACTGTTTGCATTCCTGGCAGGCTTCTCCTCTCGATCGTGAGGCCGCATATGTACGCACACAAGCTTTGGCTTGCCTGGAGATGAGATGATTTGAGATGAGACGGGTCTTCCAAGATGCGAACGAGTAGCCTGAGATGTCAATGATCAACCTTAGAACTACAGGGTGTACCAGTATGTATAGCCGCCGCCCATCTCCATCGTGCATACAGAACTCCTGCACCTAACGAACATGGCCGACTTCTGCATCTGCATTTCGCGATTTGCAGTAGTTCGCCGTCACGCTCATCCGTGTTCGGTTTGCACTTTGCCGTCACAGACGGTTGTCACCCAACGGCTCACCACGTTATACGAATCTCCAACTCCCTGGATGTGGCGTCGGACGTTGCAGACACGGTCCACGATCGAGGGCCATGGGATGCGGCAAGTCGCGGCGGGAGACGAACTGGTGGTATGGGAGCACTCGCACCGTCGCACGTACGGAGGTAAGCTGGCTACTCGTATGGCCTTGCCGAGAATGGAAATGAGGTTGTGGAGGAAGTGAGAAGGTGGTATTCGGAGCAACAGGTAGAAGGATTCGTGGCGCCAAACGACTCCTTACGAGTCACGATTAGACGAACTTCGGCCACGGCAAGTTCTGTCATTGTCAATTCTTCTCCACGAAACTCTGTCGTGAGCGACCTCGCTGAGCGTTCAGATATTACCTCCGTACTCGTAGCGAGACAAGAATCAATTGTGGCTATGAGTTCACTGAGACAGCTTGTCAATATCTCGTGGTACGACGTCTATCAAAATGGCTACGATACTCGTGCAAGAGGAGAAGTAAGAGCGCCGTCACAGTATGTATCCGTATTGGACGAATGCTCGGAATCTAACATTCAACGCACCTGCACCCTTGCATCGACGAGGACGAATTGTGCATAACCTGAAACTTCCGACCAACAGCCGTCTCAAATACGACTGTAACTTCGTATTACTCGCCGGCGTTTGCTCTGGGTCTGGGTATTGGAAGAATCCGAGATGATCCAGGACCCAAATCACAAACGAGGACCGGCTCGCTACCAACGCTGTTCTCTCTCCGGATCCCTGGGAATACCTCGCTTTACTCCGAAGCACAACTTTCTCATCAATGCGGGTCGAAGACGAACCGTTGCCCTCTCGCTTCACTGCGCTCAAAAAGAGATGGATCCAGATTTCTTCAGCAGTGTTGATCATAGATGTCAATGATTCCGAAATCAACCAACAGGTGACGGTGACTTATCGCGGGTTTCGACATAGAAAAAAATTGGACCAACGTAGCCATCATCGGCTTGAAGACCTGGTCAAGTCCTCGTTCGGAAGCGCTACCAATTCCAACGAAGATGCAATGAAAGAGTAATCGAGTCTGTTCAGAGGCGGAGACGGAATCGAACAAATGCTGGCTAGCATCAACTCTTACCTGGTGCCGTAGATCAAAACCATTCGTCGGACTCCGACGGGAGTGGTCCCAGATAAGTCTTCTGCATCAGCGGGACGACACCCGACTGGCCAGCTTCAAGATCTCAAAACGATCTTTATGCAGCTTCAGGATCGGTACCAGCATCTTACACAGCAACGATTACTCCATCAGACCACATGACCCCTTATCGTGCAGATCTGTTCACTTGCACGATCATGATATTTTGTCGATCAAACAGATTTTTGCTTACCTCGACCTAGATACCTTGCGGCGGAACATACTCACGTCGACACGGGATGCCGAATAGCGGGCTTTTTCCAATGCTTCTACATTCATACGGAAAGGTGATCTACATAATCATCACCCTCCACCACCATACACCGCCAACCACAATTCGCAAACGATCAACTCAAGCAGTTTCTCTCCCAGTCGCCTCCTTGTACCTCTTTAACGCCTTCTCCCTAGCCTCCTTATGCACAACACACGGCTCCGGATACCCCGCCTTCTTCGCTCTATAACCCTCCTTCCTCCCAAAAGGATCATGCACCGCCTTCCCCACCACCCCCTTCAACTCAGGAACCCACTTCCTAATAAACACCCCCTCAGGATCAAACTTCTCACTCTGCAACAGCGGATTGAAAATCCGGAAATACGGTTGCGGATCCACTCCCACCGAAGCGCTGAATCCCCACCCACCATTGTTACTGGCAAAATCCCCATCGATAAGTTTCTCCATGAAATAACGTTCGCCCAAGCGCCAATCTAGAAGTAAATCTTTAGCGAGGAAGGACGCAACAATCATACGTAGACGGTTGTGCATCCAACCCATCTCATTCATCTGTCTCATCGCCGCATCAACAATCGGATACCCCGTGCGTCCCTCACACCATTTTCGAAATAAATCGTTGTCGCAATCCCACTTGACATTGGCGTACTCGTACTTGAAGGGTTTGGACATGCATACATAGGGCCAGTGTACCAAAACGTGTTTGTAGAAATCGCGCCAGGCGACTTCTGAGATCCAGGTTTTTATGCCTTCGTTCCCGGTGTCGAGTTTGGAGGTCGGGTTGGCGGCGAGGGCGAGGCGGACGCAGGTTCGGGCGCTGAGGGTGCCGGTCGAGAGGTGGACGGAGATGACGGCTGTGCCGTCTTGGGCGGGGAAGTTGCGGGTGTCTTTGTATGGTTTTATGCGGGTGGAGATGAATTTTTGGAGGCGGGAGTGGGCGGCGTGTTCGGATGCAGGCCAGAGTTTTTCGAATTTGGTTTTTTCTTCTGCGGTGAGGGATTTGTTTGGGGGTGCGGAGGGGATTGGGGTGTCGAAGATTTCTTGGAAGAGCTTGCGGGAGGTGGATGGGTTTGGAGAGGGTTTGGGGGATTCGTCGAGGATGTGCGGGTGGGAATGGATGTGGGCCATCCAGCTGCGATACCAGGGGGAGTAGACGGCGTATTGCTTGCCCGTACCTGTCTTTAGGTCGCCAGGTGGGACAACTACATCGTCGTGTATGGCGGTGAAGTTTATGCCTTTCTTCAGACACGCTCGCGTCATTTTGGCTTCCCGTCTCAACTCATCGACTTCGTACTCGATATTGCAGAAGACATGTTTGACGTCCCATTTCTCGCAGAACCCAATCAGAAAACCAGGAACACTCCTCCTCTTTTCGACAGTGGTAACCAACAACGGTATCCCCAACTCTTCCAAATCCCTCTTCATGATCTCCACAGATCTTAGTTCGAAATCGACCCTCACGGCACTCGTCAAATGTGCCTCGTAATCCTGCGGACTAACAACAAACACACATAACAGACTTGCTCCTATCGCTTTGGCCCTGTTACTTGCCATTGCCAATGCCTTGTTATCCGAAATTCGCAGATCGCGTTTGAACCAGTGTAGCACCGCTTTCCCCGGCTGAATCTTCTCCCTCGCGCTCTTAGTCTCTGTAATAGCTTTGTTCAGAACCTCGATGGGTCGCGGTATCTCGTTGTTGTTATACTGAGCACAGCGTTCGTTCGTCATCTCAGGAGGGTAAAATTGGCGTTGTATAGGCGTAACCTCGTCCGGATGCTCTGCTTTCGGTTCTTTGATACCAATTTTCGACGGTGTGTCATTTTGGGAAGTTGAATCGTTTAACGGCGTGTCGATCCTTTCTTCTGACGGTTCGTCCTTTATTTTCTTGATGCTTTGCTTCGGGGAGGAAATACCACCATCGAGCGTCGTTTGCGACAATTTCGGTTTCTTCGTAGGGCTCGCTGCGAGTTCCGATCGTGCATTTGCCTTTGAGCCTGTGGAATCGGAATAGGTGTTTGCTGCAATGGCGCCGGCTTTGCGCTTGATAGCCATGTTGCTAATCGAGGTACTGAAAATGCGTCGTGGAGAGAGAAAGGAAGAGGTGGGCACTGGGATTGTTCGAATGTAGATGGAGGGATTGCTCCTCGATTGATGTTGAAAGAACCTGAATACCACGAAAGGTATTGTGAAGGGCAATGGCATCAATGTTGTTGCGAGAAAAGCATCTCTGCAAAACTGAATGCGAAACAGTCTTTGAAGGACAATCTGGAGAATTCGATCTCGACCATCGAGACTAGGTTGTGGAGATCGATGACGCGTGAGACCTAGTGTGGCGCGCAATCGCGTCCGCACGTTTCGTGGCGTTGATATAAATTACCATGGAGCATAGTAGATATCGTGGCTGCAAAGCGAAATTCACGCCGAGACGCTGGGGGACTACTCTAGATGTCCTTTTCTTCGACCTTCATCGCAAACAGATTAATATCCTTCCACGGCCTCGTCTCGAATTCAAGAACAAGATTTCCAATTTTCCATCCTCATCTGGTGCCCACCAAAGAATGGCCTCATAATGAATGTTCGATCGATTTCTCTAAAACAGCATGATCACAGCATATGAGAATTCCAATCAGTATCGGATGCTGGTGAGGTGGACAGAGGAGGAGGACGAGGACGAGGACGAGGTTAATCGAAACCCCCACATCACAGGCAACAACATCACCACCTCCAAAACATCCTCCGCAAAAAAAAATCCTCAACCACAAGCGACGATTCGAACCGCCGGCCTCTCAAATGCCCGAAACAAGAAGAGCAAAAGAAGATGTACTCGCTACAGCAAGTGATTTCCAAATATTATTAAACGGTGTGAANTGGGTTTAGATCTAGAGAGAAAGGAGGCTAGAAGATAAGCCTAATACCGAGCTAAAGGAGGGCTTCTTAAGTAACCTTACCCTTATATCCTAGTATATTATCCTATATAAGGTAAAGATAAGGGTTCTGAGTAATATATTCGTATATCTTTAGGATAATCCTCTCGGTATAGGTGTTCTATAGCACGTTAGAGAGACTCTAGGAAGGAGATATACGGCTTACTATATTAATTAAGCCCTAGTCCTTCTCCTAGAATATACCTAGACCTTTAGTAGCCCCCTAAAAGCAACCCTAGAATATCTACCCTCCTCTCTTCCTTATCTTCTTTAATATATAGTTAGGGTAGAACTCCTCTTCTACCTTACGGGTAACCTACTTCCTCCTATACCTCCTACTAGTTACCTATATCTTATTAGTCTATAAGACCGTATACTAGTCTTATATTATCTAGTCCTTATACTCCTTAGCCTAGGTAAGCCTTAGTCTCTAATTCTTCTCGTTAATTAGGGGCTTTACCCTTACTATATATCNTAATATCCTTCCACGGCCTCGTCTCGAATTCAAGAACAAGATTTCCAATTTTCCATCCTCATCTGGTGCCCACCAAAGAATGGCCTCATAATGAATGTTCGATCGATTTCTCTAAAACAGCATGATCACAGCATATGAGAATTCCAATCAGTATCGGATGCTGGTGAGGTGGACAGAGGAGGAGGACGAGGACGAGGACGAGGTTAATCGAAACCCCCACATCACAGGCAACAACATCACCACCTCCAAAACATCCTCCGCAAAAAAAAATCCTCAACCACAAGCGACGATTCGAACCGCCGGCCTCTCAAATGCCCGAAACAAGAAGAGCAAAAGAAGATGTACTCGCTACAGCAAGTGATTTCCAAATATTATTAAACGGTGTGAAATGCGACGACCACGGTGATTTCTGGTAAAAGGCAAGAGATCAATACAGTAAGCCATTCGCACACCTGAGGGACAGGTTTGAGATGTATTGTTTATATTGTACAATGTCTTCTTGAAATAAACACCGCTAGGTAGGAAATTCTGAACATGACGCCTAATGTACTGAACTCCAAAACAATGGTCAGACACACTCTTTTCGAGACAATTACCACTATTTATATCTACCTACATCCGGACATAGAAAATGCCAAAGCAACAAATGGGGTATGCACACAAACTCCCAGCTATGAATGCTGCAGACGGACAACTCAAATGAAAACCAAATATCCCCGAACCATCCTCGCAGTTTTCAAATCTCCCCCAACATCCTCTACTTTGGAATCTTGCCCCACTTACTACCATCAACAACAGGCTGTGTCATACCAGCAAAATAGTCCCGTCCCTTGATCATCCACACAAAGAAACTCGGCAATTTCCAGCCAAACATGGCACCAACACCCTTGGATCTGCCAATTGGAACCAATTGCGTCTCCTTCTTGTTTGGTGAGTACTGCTTGTCGGCTCCAGTAGCTTTGTCGCCGAGGAGGTCGCGCTTCATGTTCTCGCCCAAGACAGGGATTGCAGAGTAGATGTCCATGACACCACCGACACAGTAGGTGGCGACGTCACCGACGGCGTAGACATTGGGTCCGGCTTCATCGATACGGAGAGTTTTGGCGTTGTTGTTGATGTAGCCTTTTTCGCTGAGGAAGTTCTTGGGAACGAATTGAGTGTTGGGCTTGACACCCATGGCTGGGATGTAGAGATCGGCCTCAATCGTCTCGCCGTTTGACAATGTAACGGTGGTCTTGGTGGTGACACCGTCGAGAGCGAGAGTGGCTGGGTCTTCGTTTCCTGCGTTGACTGGGAGGACGGATTCGACCTTGGTGCCGTAGATGACATTGACTCCCATCTTTGCGAGGATTTTTTCAGCCTTCTTTGCGATGGCTGGTCGAAGAGCAGGAAGGAGTTTGGTGTCTGAGGTCACGATCGTGATCTTCACCTTGGGGTCCTTGGGCGCGGAGGAGAACATGCCAGCTAGTCCATTGAGCTCATGTCCGAGTTCACCTGCGGTTTCAACACCTGTAGGCACGAGAGTTAGTTGATTCTGTGCTTTAAAATATTCAAATATATTATTTATACTGGAACTCTTAACAAGATCTATATCGATAGATTCCTCGCGCTGGATCGCTAGAAGCTCATTGGTATTGAAAGCCAGTTCAGCACTGTGTTTGGGAAGAGAGATGCAATCGAGAGGAGGAGGATAAGTAAACCTACCTGCAGGGCCACCACCAGCTACCACAATGGTCTTTGCGTTTGGAAGAGCAGCATGAAATGCCCTCTGCGACTCTTGTGTAAGCTGATGAGTGGTGTGAATGCCGTGAGCGACCCATGTAGGAGCTGTGCCAGTAGCAATGACGAGAGCATGATATGTGATTGTCTGGACCTCCCTGTTCGGTAGGGTGATGCCAACAGTGTGGATAGCTGGATCGAATGAGGTTGCGGTACCCTCGAGGAATGTGAATTGGCCAGCAGGGTATTCTGCGAAACCTTGGGCGATATCGTAGTAGGCCTTGGAGAATGGGTGGAGCTTCTCAGAGACGACACCACGGGGTGCACTGGGTCGAGAATAGAAATGGCTGGAGGTGTTTACGAGGGTGACATTGTAGGATGCTTTGTCTGGAAGGGAAGGGAGGACGTTGCGGAGGAAATTATGAGCAGCGCTTATGCCTGGAAGTTCATTAGCATGGGCAATATTGAAGAGATGATTCCTAGGTACATACCTGCGTAGGATCCACCTAGCACAAGCACAGTCTTTGGTGTACTGTCGACAACCTTCTCAGCCATGACTTCGGACATGTTGGTTTCTGGAGAATGCTGAAAGAATTAGAGCAACAAGACGTTGAGGTGTTGTTCGAAAGGAAGAAAAGAGTGAATGAAGTAGGAGAGAAAGGGGTCAGTAGTTGTCGAGGGATATGAATGCTTAAGACGAGATCCGGGCGGCTTTGGGGTCCCGAGTCAGGTCAGATTGGTATACCGTTTCGGGGGCAGATGCATATGCAGTGGGTATAAGGGTTGTAGATTGTGTGATTATCGAGTTGGAATCTACTTATCTATCTTCCCTCTTCCATCGGTGTACCATCAGATTTGCGTGCCATTAGAAAGCAAAAGATTGATTGTTAAGCTCAAGGGTCAAACGCGATGTTTTCTGCTTATAAACATCTGCCAAAACAAGGGTCAAAACAGCTAATTGACCGGATCAGCATTAACCGATCCGAGCTCCAGGGTCGACATGACAAGCAATATGAGCAGGGCTGGTGATTTACTATAGTATCATGGGAAATAAAGGTTAATTGCCACCGCAATGCGGGCATCCTTGACGCCATCCCTGAAGCTCAATTTGACGGTAGATCTCTCATTTTTAGTGTTTTATACAGCTGAATCAGTACGCTTTGATTAGTAAATCTATCTACTACTTTATATATATCCCTTTAGCTTTAATAACGTCCTTGTAGTATTAAGGTATTATACTAAGTATATCCTAAAGGAATTCTAGTATAATAGCCTCGTCCTAAGCGGAAGCCCTCTAAATAATCTATCTTAATTAAGGATAGGAATACTACTTATCCTCGTAGTTCTCTTTAATCTAATCCTTTATCCTATTCCAGCATGTCTCNTCTCTAGGTTTAATTATTCCGCGACCTAGTTTTCCGTATTAAATTCCTTATTACTAGAGGATTTATCCCTAGAACTAGTTTAGTAATCTTTTAGCTCCTAAGCTATATTATCCTCATCGTATACTTCTTTAACTTTAGTATATCTTAACTAACGAATTACTACTTTATAGTTATAATTAGTAAACCTAGCGTCCTACTAAACCGACTCGTCTCTATTAATAGACCGCGCGATATACCGAACAGCCCTATCCGGAACATTCTAAATCTATAGAGAGGAGCGTAGAGAGAAGGGTTATCCTAGAATAATAGGCCGTAAGTATCTTAATAAAACCACGAAGAGTATTCCGTTATAGGAGAAAGGAGTATCTATAATCCAGATACTACTATATATCTAACTAATAAGACCGATATTAAATCTATTAGCGGTAGTTAGGTTGTTGCTAATAGCTTACTACTTTAGGTTATCGAAACTACTAATAGGAAGACTAAAAGCTTTAGTAGTAGTAGTACTTATTACGTTAACTTCCGCGCTAGTATTAATTATTCCGTCTCGAGATACTTCTCTAACTAAGACTTTTATAACTAGTAAACTAGTAAATACGGGATACTTATAATTAGTATAATCTATAACTACAACTATATAAGAAGTAATAAGATGAATACTAATTTCAGTATCTTCTTCTAGAATGCGGGTATCTATAGAACTGGAGATATTTATACTATTAATAATAAAAGGAAGATCCTAACCTGTCTTTTTCTTAAGCTGCTTCTATAACTTCGCCGCTTTCTTTTCCGCTTTTAATACTTTTACGGCCTTTATAGTAGGCTTAATTCTCTATACGATATTATTAGGAAGGCGTTCAAATATAAAGCTATTTAGGTAGGGTATAAGTATAAGAAGCTCGTAGAAGGTAAACGTATAATCGCTATTTAATATAACTCGTAAAACAACTTTAAGCTCTATATCTCGCTTCGGAATAGTAGTAATTAGTTACTTAAAAGTTAGGTTATTATTTCTAGCCTTCTTTATAGGAGCGCCTTTCGGCTAAGTTCCTCGTATAGTTTCGTTCTTACTAACTTCTACTATTAACTTGTTATTAGTCTAAGCAGGACCTCTATTTCTACTATTAATTATTTCCTAAAACTGTCCTAGGATAGTATACTTTACCCTAGTTACCTTAGGTACTAGTTTTAAAGCAGCTAGCTTTATAACCTTTAAAGGAGTCCTACTAGGAAGGTTTATAGTAACCTTAGTAGGTACCTTATTAGTATTCCTAGGCCTACTAACTATAGAGATTACGTTTCTAGGCTTATTATACTTTATAATCAAGCTATCTATCTCGTTAACCTCATATTTATCTATATTAATAAACTTGCTCTTATACGTATCCCTACTATTATAGAGACTACTAAACCTAAATAGTAGAAATACTATTCCTAGCTTTAGCTTTTCGCTGTTTATATATTCGTATAATCTAGTTAAACTAGTANTAGTAGTAAGATACTAGTAGTAAGATACTAGTAGTAAAATACTAGTAGGAAGATACTAGTAGTAATAGACTAATAGTAATAGATAATAGAATTCGTAATTCTAAGCTCTTTGAAAGTACCAATATTTATATAAAATACTAAAAACTTTACTAGTCTTCTCCAGGTTCTTAGTATCTAAGAACCTATTAAAGAGAGTACAAAAAAAAAATTATATCTTAAATAAAAAGAGAAATATATATAAAGATGATATTCATATATTTGTTANAGGTTGTCTAGAACAAATACGGTTTAAAGACCCCACCTTTCGCAGCTATGTAGTACCATAGTAAGGTTGAAAAGGGAGGCTTGGCGGGAAACTGCGAGTCGGGGCAGATCCTGAACCTCATCTCGTCCTATCATTACATGAAAGGCCACCACCACGAAGCACCCGGATCTCGAACCCCCCAAGAAGTGATTGATATAACTGTAACTGCCCCTCGCAACTGTTTGACCCACGACAGAACGTGCTCGGAGGCCGATTGAACCGCCAAACAAAGGGTATACCTCCCAATGCGCATCCACGACCGACGCCCTCTCCGTCTGCAACCTCCTCCGATCGAGCCCCATAGACGGCTTTCAGCACGGAAAAAAGCTATAGAGTACAATGAGGCATCAGGCTACTGGCCCATGTCCATGTCAGCGTCTGCATCGTCGCAAACCGAACCACCACGCGAAGCCTTTTCACCACTCGAAGCCTTTTCTTCACTCGAAGCCTTCACACCACTCGTCGATGCCCTCGGCAACAACGCAGTCCCACCGGCCGTGAAGGAAGTAGGTCCTTCTGGAACAGAATTTGCCGGAGCGTTGATTGCAGTGAAGCTTCCGCCCCGATAGTTTGGAGAAATGGAGTTCATGGGACCTGAAGGCACTGCAACCGCAGACTCGCCTCCCGGCAACGCACTCAACAGCTGGGGTCCAGATCGCTTCGTCATAGGATAATAGCTTTTTGGTGTCGCCATTGGTCCCAAGTTTCTAGGCATATACGGCTCTTCTTCCTCCTCGCTGGGTGATTCGGATCCACGAACTTGCGTGACTCTAGTTCGGCGTTTGGACTTTGTTCTGCAATCTTTTTTCGGAGGTGGCGGGGTGTCCATGTCGACATCTTCGTGCAGATCTATCCGTTCAGTGGCGTCCATAACGCTGCGATCACGCTTGCGGCTCTGCTGAGGTTTTGTGGCCGCTGCTTCCATGACCTTGTCGAAATTTTGCCCGTCTTTCGCACCGTTTCCGCCCTGGGTGGTGGGCTTCAACGCCTTTACATTGGCTTGACTACGGCGCGATCTTTGATTGTCTGCCCGCTTTTTCGGCTCATTTGCTCGGTCCTGGTAAAACTTCAAGTCCTTTTGAGGCCCATCAAGATGACCTGATTCGTTCAAGGCTTGGAATCTGGCTTTCATGGCGGCTTCAGATCGGGGTATATCAAACTTCTCCTTGAACGCCGCTGCCATGATTATATCACGGTGTTTTATACTCCTGTTGGTCCGGCACCAGTCGTTCATCCATAAATGTTGCTCAGGAGTGTAGGTCAATGGGCGAGGTTGTTCAATTTGAGCAGCACCACTGTTCGTTTCGGTCACCTTCTCGATGGCCGATGTCGTTGCATTTGGGTCTAAACGAAGGCCAGAGGTGTCCTGAGCTGCGATGTTGACTGCCGACACACCGTTTGTTCCGCTGGACTCAGTCTGAGAGATGGAAGCGCCGCTGGGGCCTTCATTCATCGAATTGGTGTCGAATGGTCCGTGGATTTGGGCCTTCGTACTTCCGTCAGCTCGCGTCTCAATGAAGAGGCAATAAGCGCCAGGGTTATTCGAAACTTCAGGATTGTCAAACAATCTAAGCACATGCGAATGCTCTGTGGGATCAAGTGTCTTCCATGCTTGTGCTTCTGACAGTATGAGAATGTTACTACCCACCTTTGCACCATCTCCTTGACGCTCCTCAGCAGTAGGCCACTGCTCCGACTGATGTCGGTCTTCGCCATCCTTGGTAGTGTCGGCGCTTGTCATGGAGCGCTCGGGCTCGGTGGTCTTTTCTTTGCCCTTTGCCCTGCTGGGCTTTGGAGACATTGTGTCTTGTAATTGTGTCAGATGTGGAGTTGTATGAGGTGGCATTAGCTTACGAGAAGACATCCTTGTTGGAGGGTGTGCTGCGTGATAGTCAGTTACAGCTCTTTCAGGTTGTTGTGCTGGAATACGTCGCGACTCTCCATTTGCGAGAAATGGTACTACCGTCGTGCGCATGACTTCTGGACACTTGACTTACTATTGGTGCTTAGTCTGCAAGTCCAGGAACAAGTCGAGTCGATGGTTCTGCTCTTGACTCGTGGGTGTGGTGAAGAGCTTGGTTGTTGTTGCTGTTGCTGAATTGGTGTAAGAGCTCGCTGGTGAAGAAATCGCGGGCTGGATTCAGTCTCGAAGGCTTTTGCGCCGAGTACGATTGCGAAAGATTTTATGAGATTCCGAATAGCAAGTGCCGGGGCTGTCTGCAATCGTCCTTGATGTTGCAAGAAAAGAGATTGGACACAATGCGCTTGAGTGTCCATGGAATCTTTGTGCTCGATGCATTGGATTCCTCACAACATGGCCAGTGCGGACTCTGGAGACTCAGCCTGACCCCGCACGAGGCGCCCCTAAATCTCACAGGATGTCACTAGAGCCCTCATGGGTCTTTATGTTCAATTGGCATTCCGTCAACATGAACAGTGCCAGGTTCCACAATCTGATAGATTCAATCATCTTGAACGTGTTGAACTTGAATGAGGTTTGCAGCAAGTATGTCCAGAGCTCCACCAGTGCACTGTCAGATCAGAACACACCACCAGCATCAATTGCATGCTCAGACCTTGAGTGGGTATGGCAATTGTGGTTAAGAATTCTCTGGCGTCCATTGCGGACCTGTCACTGCTATAGCACTTTCGGCCAAAATACGTTGCAGACCACCCCAGCAGTACCATTTATGTTCATGTCGCATTTTTGGCCATTGGAAGATCACAGCAATCTTGATCCAATCAATCACTGGTCATGATTATGCTGGACTTGTCACCATCAGTGAAATCAGCAGCCACTGGGATCTTCAAAAGGCCCACCCGCGTTGTATAAGCAGGCAATTGACGACATCATCTGTCCCTACACTGAATATGCGTTTGATATGTTCACACTTCACAACAGAACTCTAGCTCGCTCACAGGCTGAAGTTGATGCAATAGACATCTGACTGCAGAACTTTGCAGTTATCTAATTTTTCTCTTTTACTGAGACGACTGACGGCTAGCTTGTGCTAATCACAGCGAGCCAAAATTTCGGAGCTCTTTCTCATCTTCTCCGGGTGATATCGGTTACGGCATGCCGTGTTCGCTCTCATATCGTCAATTCCACTGCTTGGCTGCACTGATCGTCAGATCTGAGAAGCCAAATAAGCTCGCTTCACGTTCCACGCGCCCCCCTCAGGCGCACCTCATGCAGCATCATCTCCTGGAATTTCTGAGTGTCCACCCGCTCTAGGCCACTTCCACGCCCCTGATGGCAGGATCGCTCCGCTTCGGGATATTCTTGTCGATCTTCGAGCCGGAGTAGCTCCGGAAGACTCCTCGGACACTTCTTCAGAAGTTGCTTCTCTAGGTTTGTATTCCAGATCAGGCATGCTGTCTAGAAGTGCTTTAGCTCTAGCTCTAGCCTCCTCATTCCCAGCTCTATACTGCCTCCCAAGAACCTCGCGAATATCCAGGAACTGGTCTAGTGTTCGGAGACGTTTCCAAACCTCAAATCGTCTTGCCATATGGACTAAGAAATATGGATGGGTTGGCGATGGGTTCACAAGTGATGCTAACCAGTGTGCGGATTCCTTGTCCCTATAGTTTTTGAAATGCTTTTTGGCTGTCCATGTGTGAAAGTCATTCCAGGTGTTCAGAGCTTTAGGCTGCTCTCCGGCACCCCTCGGTATTGGTCCGTAATTTAAAATCCTGTCCCAAGACAAGGGCTGATCATTCTCCTTCATCCATTTAACGACTTGCTCCTCCTTCGCTTTTGCAATGAGCTGTCTGTTGTACGGCTGAAATCCTTCTCCTGAGGACTCGAACCAGTCCCAAAATGAACCCTTCGTCTTGTCGGGTTGTATTTTGAAGCTCTTCTTGGCCTCCCAGACGGTCCAGGCGAATTCCTCTGACCAACTAACTTTCTTTTTATCTTCTCCTTCGGGCAAGGCTGTGTGTAGATTTTCGCCCTCTGGCGGCGGATCGCAAGTGTAGTTCACTTTGATCCAACCAATGTCCTCTTGTACCTTCTTGCTGAGTTTGTCATATATGGTGTTGGCCCATGTATCGATCTCTGCAGGTGTGAGGAGCCGCCTCTCTTCGCCGTGGTCGCCCTCCTCATCCGTTGCTTTGGTTTTGGCGAGTTGGTGGGTGATCAGACTTAGGAGCTTGGATTCGCTGACCAACTTTTTGATTCTTCTAGCGTTTCCGAGGGTATCTGTTTCCCATTCCTGTCGCTCGGCAGGAGGTGGCGGCATTACTGATTTGCCTAATTTTTGGACTTCCGCCCTGATCTCCTGCGTTCTCTTTGCGATGTAGCTTTGGACGTCGACTGGAACTGGGCGGCACAGTAAGTGATCTCTTCGAATTTGTAGGTTAGGAGATGGAATACCTTGATGTTCTCCTTGCTCGTCTTCATGGTAGCTGGCCCGTCCATCTTTTCTGAGGCGCTTGGGGTTTGATGAGCTTTCTGAGCCGTACTCCTTGTTGTCCCTGCGGCTGCGCTTGCGATTGTTCGGAGCTGACGTCGCGGCAGCCGACTCGAGCGATGGCCTGGCAGTATTCGTATCTCCTGATGGCTCCGGTGCGTGTGCCGTTGTGCTACGAGTGGTTTGAGTCGGCGGAAGTGCTGGCTTCTGGAAAGTTGTTAGCACTCTCGAGATAGATTTCTAGATCCCTAGACATCTCACTGACCCTGGCTAAGCTGACATCCCCTTGACCCGCTGCGGGAGGGACTGGTTTCTTCTTCTTTGTCGCCATGATCTCGAGATCTTGTTCAATAGTACGTGAGAGGATTTCAAGGATATAGAGTGTGCTTGCTGCTTGTTTGATTTGGAGAAAAGAGTAGGCACCAGGACTCTAGGATGTGCAGTAGAAAGAGAGCCGGTAGATGGTTTTGTCAGACGTTTTCGAGATCTGATTTGCAAAAGAGTTCGAAAGCAGTCCCTGACAATCGGGTGTTGATATGTACCTACTAGCCCCCCACAACAGGTATAAAAAGCGCGTCTTTATCGAGTCCCCGACAACGCAACAACATCACACAATCCTTTTGTAAGTCCGACAATTCTTCTGGCTATGAAGATATACACTAACATTGTTGCTACTCAGGCCTCTGGCAAGTGTTTTTCATCCTTACTCTGACTCGCAACTCACTCAGCCTGCCCGCCAATTGACTGCACAAGGTCAGACATTACGCGGAAGGCACTGTTGAAAGCCGTCCCCGAGAGAGACCGTGTGCCCTCTCGTTAATAAGAGTACGTCCACCCTTGCCTTCTTCTTCTCCTTGCAACATATCATCGCAAGATGCAAAGCGGTTCAAATGCTAACTTTCACGCGCAGTCGCTCGCTTGGCTTGCCCGCCAATTGATTGCACAAGGTCAGACATTACGCGGAAGCCACTGTGAAAGCCGTCCCCGAGAGAGACCGTATGCCCTCTCGTCAATAAGAGTACGTCTACCATTGCCTTCTTTTCCTTGCAACATAGTATCGCAAGATGCAAAGCGGTTCAAAGGCTAACTTTCACGCGCAGTCGCTCGCTTGGCTTGCCCGCCAATTGATTGCACAAGGTCAGACATTACGCGGAAGCCACTGTTGAAAGCCGTCCCCGAGAGAGCTTGTGTGTGCTCGCGTTGACAAAGGTTAGTCTTTCAGACATTCGCGTGCTTGAAGTGCGCTCTTGGAAGATGCGATGAGGTTCAGAGGCTAACTATTATGCCTAGTCACAAGCTAAGCTTGCCCGCCAATTGATTGCACAAAGTCAGACATTACGCAGAAGCCACTGAGGGAGACCTCCCTGAGAGCTTGCCTGCCAATTGATTGCACAAAGTCAGACGCGGAAGCCACTGTGGGAGACCTCTCTGAGCTCGTGGACGATCGCGTCGAAAAAGGTATGTCTTTCAAACATTTCTGTGCCTACAGTGCGCTTTTCTCGTGAGACGCTAGGTTATATGCGATCAAAGCTAACAAGTGCGCCTAGTCGTCACAATGTCTGAATCTGTCGACACCGCCGACACCATATCCTCCCGCAACACCGATGAGTCCCAAATCGCCGAGCACCCAACTCCCGAACTCCCCAAGTCAGACCTCAAACCCGCACTCGCCGCTGCACGTGTCTTTTTCGCAGAGAAGATGGACGAGTACTTCGAGTACCTCGACACAAAGCTCCCTGGTAAATTCCAGAAATCGTCGAAGAAAGAAGCTCTCACAAAGTTGTACGCCTTCTGCGAGAAACATGTGCTGGAACCTGAAAAGATAGAATTCATCAACTTCTTTGAGACGGAGAGAGGCGATGATCTGAAGTATTCGATGTACGTCCAGGACTTTGAATTGATGAGTGATATCATTTTGGATGACGTTGGGGGCGTTGTTGATGAGTATTTTAAAGAGAAGGAGGAACGTTCGTTGGCTCAACATTCTTCGCTCATGGAGGATGAGCGTGGCGGTGTTCTGTTGCCAGTGGGTACTGAAGGAGAAGAGGCCGACAATGGTGATGATGAGGAGGAAGGATACCAAGGCACCGGTGTACCGCTCATTCACCGTACATCGCCGTCTCTAGAGTCCGATCGTGGTCTTGAACCCATTGAGGAAGGGGACGAAGATGAGGAGGGTCCTGTCTTTCTCTGACACGCCGACTCTTGGGATCAGATAGGCTGGAAATGGTGAGATGGCTGGTATGAATAGCAGATTCTATTGAAGGCTAGGGTCGTGTCTTTGTACTGTCTGTATACATGTACCGAAGGCGTTAGTAGCCGAGTCTCTCACTTGACTATTATCTTTACTGATGACTTGCTTATCCTTATGTGACATGTGATAAGGTTCAGCATTTCAATATCAACCCACAAAATGCAAGTTCGAATCTATCGCACAAGCAAACATTTGAGTGTATATCCAGCCTCTCATCTCTGTTCTCCCCACCCGCCTAGTACCTTTCCCTCATCTGCCAGACCAAACTCTCCCCCCTCCCTCCAACAATCAAATTATCCAAGCATCCGCCCAACAAAAAACCAGGCCAATAAAACAAATCTAAAGACCCAATACCAAACCTCCCAGAAACCCTGTCGGCTCATACAGAGGAATCACGTGCTCCCCTTTCCTCCCCCATTCCCTTTACCCGCATCCCGGATTCTTCCCTCGATGTTGCACCGACCTACCCGAACCCACATGCATACACACCACCCATCAGCATCACAATCAAAACACACGCACAATAACATCAACAGAGAATAATAACGTGTATGTAGTGTGAGATACCCACCATTTCATTTCCCTTTCCATTGACGTGACAAGAGGCTGTTAATTAAACACCTTAAGCGTGTTTAATGTTTCGTCCGAGTGCCGTGGCAGATCAATGTAGGGTTACGGGTGATTATTGCTCGTGTGATCGGGTATTCACGGTTTGGAATGTTTTTGGAGTTGGGGGATGCATGCATGCATGCATGGACGAGAATGGGTGTGGTATATAGATGGGGGTTGTCGTGAGGGGTGCTGAAGTGAGGAGTAGACGCATTCTTCTTTGCTGTTTTGCCGAAGGATTGGTTTGAGAACTATCTTATTCTATTTTGTTGTTGTTTGGCTTCAATTATCTTATCATTCGAGTCGCGAGATTCAGGATATCGCATATTTTGAGATAGCTGTGGAATTCCATCATGGCATCACCAATAACATCCCTCTTCGCCCCCGTCGGCCCAAAGACCCACGGACGTAAAGACTCAAGTCTCGACGATGTGATATCCCAGTTGAGGGATTTCAAAGGATTCTCGGGTATTTCGACGGAAGGGCGGAGTGAGAGTCCAACGTGAGTCTTCCCGACTCACCCAGTTCACCTCCTAGCAATCCAACTCTCCTCCCTAGGTCTATCCCTCTCGGAATCTTACCTCCAAGGAGATACATCCAGAACATGTTCTAACTCTGCTTACCAGGACCGTCCCAACAACCCTGACATTCACCCCCTCTCACGGCAGCACCTGCCTCTCCCTCTATCCACGTACTCGTACATTCACATACGTATCTTCCCTTTCCCCCACAACCTGTAACGCAACCTGCGACCAGCAAAACCACTGGCGCATCACTGTTCTCGAGCCCGAAATCAGCGATCGAGGCGGCGCGGTCGAGAGGCCCAAGTACACGCTCGAACGTCTCAACAGCGACGAGTCAGAGCCGTTGGAGGTGTTTAGGAGATGTAGCGTTAGTGCAGGGGATGGGGTGAGTGGGAGGAGGATGTCGAGAGCGGGCAAGGGAGGGAGTGTTGACTATGGGAGGAGGTTGAGTGTGGGGCATTTTAGCAGTGGTTTGGGTGGGGGATTTTTGCCAACGAGTCCTGTTTCTTGAAGATGCCGGTTGTGTGAAAGTGAATTCGGGTAGTGGGAGATGGCTTTGTAGGCACAAAATTTGGAGGTGGTTTCTCATCTCTGGTCTTGCATATATATTGGCATTCTATGCTTCGAAATGTCAGCGCGGCTCTTTCTCTTTTTCAAAGGTTGGAGTGAATGTCGCATTATTTCTTCTTTCAGATATCTAGTTTGTGCAAGTGTTTCGCCATTACAGCCTTATCTAAGGGCCTCGGAACCACAGCCAATAAAGTATCATCATGAAAAGGGTGTTTTGCAAAGAGCAGTAACTTACATCTCTTTTGTTCTTCTTCCAATCGTCCGTCCAGCCTTGATGTCTGCGTTTCGATTTGTTAGCGTGGTTCTTTCAAATCTCGGTTGGAGGAGAGGGATTCAGTCTTCTATCAGATATCTAGTTTGTGCAAGGGCATCGCCATTATAGCCTTATCTAAGGGCCTCGGAACCACAGCCAATAGGTGATCGTCATAGAAATGTAAAATGTGTAAGATGGCGGTGCTTACTTCTCCTCTTCTCCTTCTCGGGACGCAGAAGATGTTCTTCAGTCATACTTCTCCTCTTCTCATATCCACCCTCATTGGGCTAAGCGGTAAGGCCCGTGTATCGCGCTGGCAGAGTCATACATGTTCACAGTCAGTCAGAGATACAGCATAAGGATTTGATAAGTGAGGACGGCTAGATGTGCAGGTCGAGTGCAGGTCAAATTAGGAGAGAGCTGGCAGTGGGAAGAAGAGCGGCATACCACGTGACGTTGAGCCAAGAAAAAGCAACTTGAAATCGGACTCAGGCTGCAAGGGTTTCCGTACAGTACACCATAGACCATCTCCCACACGGCATGAACCCATACGCATACCACAGTATGCAGTTGCCCATTATTGAAATGTCCGGCGTCGCGACGAGGCAGTCTTTCTACAGCGTAAAGGAGTTCAACTGCCTACCATGGAACACAACCCCGTGCAGCTCCATGTTCGTTCTACTGTGTAGGCAAGTACAATGCAACGAAGCCTGTCAGCCTGTATCCTGGAAGTCGCAATCCAATCCGAGTCTCTTGACCAGGAGATGCCTTGTGACTACTGCAACTTCACTGACACTGCAACTGAATCTGCCTTAGGTTGCGGCTGACAATCATAAACTGTTTACCATACAGCTCTTATCGCTTTCCATCGCATCTTTGCCTGCATCCATCATTTCATTCATATCAGCAAGCAATACCATGTCACCCGCATCAACCACACATCAGGTGCCCACGTCATTGCACCTAGCAAATAACACGACAGACACCGTCCACCATCGCGATCTCTCATGGAACCAGATCAAGACCATGGACTCGATCTTCTCGACGCCTGAGAGAAGAGAAAGAGATGTGGCAACGAAAAGGAAAGGATTTCTAGATCTTCCTGGCGAACTACGGAATCAGGTATGTACGTCTCGATCATCTCGAACGCCCATTTGACAAGTGGACCAGATATACTCCCTCGTCTTCGCTCCAGCAACGCCTGAACTACGCCTCTTCCCCTCCATCGAAAGCCTCAACTCCCTTGGTTTCCTCTACACGTGCCGTCAAATCCACTGCGAAGCCCGTCATCTTGCCTACACCCACGCCCTGTGCTACACTGCCACGAACCGCTGGCATAGGCACGACCTAGTCCAAATGTCACAAACGTACAACCGTCTGCCCCCAATGCTTCAGGCATTCATATCCTCTTTGGAATTACAGACGCAATGGCGATTGCCACATACGGACGCGAAACCAGGCAACTGGAGGTTCTTCGACTGCTTTGTAGACTGGGCTGGGTGGATATGGGACTGTGTAGAGCTCTTCTCGGGCGTGAGAGCGTTGAAGATTGTGCATACTTGGCAAGAAGACATGGACGGTCTTTCTCGTCTCAAATACTGCCTCAAAAATGACATGTACCTACCGGTTGGTCCTCGGGCAAACAACGCTGAGCCAAAAAACTGGCGGCTTGAAACAAAAACCGCTGGATCTGGCAACAAAATAACGAAGTTGTTCCTGATGGGCATGAACGAGAGGCACGGAAGATGTGTCAAGGTTGAATGCGTGCCCGCAAGTCAGGAAGATCTGAGGCGCTATAGCGAGCGGAATTATGCGTGGCTTAACACACAGAGTCGAGCAAGAGGCGGATCGTGAATCCTCTCAATTCAGCATCGATCGTTTCGGACTAGCTTTCGTTTTGTAGTATAGTGCTAGGACTTTCGAACAGGTGGGTTTTTTTCAAGAACAAAATAGATACCTACGCTGTCTATATAAGCAAAATCATGACCTAAAGAATATCTGTTCACAAAAGATTGCATAAACTACGACTACTCACTCTCCTGAGTCTGAGCCTGAGCCGCTTTCTCCAATTCCGCCGCGGCGGTCTTCTTCTCCTCTTCACTCTTCCTCTTATCTTCCTCGACTTTCTTCTGATGCTCCTCCAACTGTTTCTGAATCTTCTCTCCCTCCCTATCCGCCGCTGCCTTCGCCTTATCCATCTCCTTCTTCCTCTTCTCCCTTTCCCGATCCTCCTTCTCCTTCTTACTCTTCTCCTCCGTAGCCAACCTCGTCCTCTCCTCTTCGGCCGCCACCATCTCATCTTCTTTCTTCTTCCTCTCTTCCTCCATGAGTTTCATCTCATCCTGCGCATTCTTCTCCATTGGCATAAGATACGCCCTCTCAGCCGTACAAGCATCGACTTTTGCCCCGAATTTCTCAACGCGTTTGGGATTCCAACCACTCATCATGCGTTTATCACTTGCCACTTTCTCGCCCAAGCGCACGACAGTGCCGAGACGACACTTGTTCGGTTCCCAAGCATACTGCACGCAACTAAGCCGTAAATCACAAGCAGCACGACAACTCTCAAAAGAATAATGCGCGAATTGTCCTCCACTTGACTCCGTGTACGTGAGCGAGTCGGCAAGGTTGTCCCAATCAGTGCGGTTATGCGTCGTTCGCAGAAGCGGGACGAGGAAGGTTTGGAAGTAATCTCTGAATAACATTGGAGGGGCTGTACCCGGGCCGTCCTTGGAATGTTCGAGGACCCAAGAGGATTCGAATTGCCAGAGCATGTCGAGGGTGGAGGGTGTCATTCGGTGCCATGTCATTGCTGTGCGACACCAGTGTCTTTCTGACCAGTCGAGGGAGAAGGGTGTTTCGCCTTGGATCATGGGGAAGGAGCGATGGAGCGTCACGTTGACTTCTTTCAATGCTTGGGCGAGGATTTTGTCGCCGCAGCAGGAATTGCCGACCATATCTTGCCATGCGCCTGTTCTGGTTTTGGAGCGGTCGGAAAGTTTGGCTGCGGTGCTTTGGGAGAGGATTATGCCAGAGCCTGAATGAGCGAGCTCAACGTCGCCAATCATTACTTGCGCGCCTGCGAAGAGGTCTTTCTCGTGGTCCAGTTTGGCGAGCCAGGGTAGCATATTCGAGACGCTGAGATACGTATCCGATTCAATGAAGACGAACCATTTCTTCTCGGGGTATTTCTTGTACGCATCCACAACATGCGGGATGATACTCCATTTATCCAAATTATGATCATTATCCTCTGTGATCGAATGCAAATCCGTCACAAAATTCTGCGCCGACTGTAATTTATCGTAGAGTTCAAAGTCGCGGTGTTTTGCTCTCCGGGCATCACTGATATTGGCCAAAGCATCGTGGACAGTATACGGGCCAATATTCTGGTGAACAGTCGAATAAAGGAGGAAATCGACGCAGCGTAATGTCGTAAAGAAGTGCGCCGGTAGCTGACTGTACAACTCGCTCGCCGGTGTCCTCACGACAACAAGGACATCTTTCGTGCTAGCCAAAATCTTACAGAAAGGATCCGTAGGCGTCGTTCCCTCATTCTCCGCTTCGACTATCGCGGGAACGACAGGCGCCGCAGCTCCGTTCGCATGCTCGGCATGAGGAACAGGCGAGTGGTTCTCGGCTCCGTGAGAACTATGCCCTTGAACATATTCCCAGAACTTGTCCGACACGGATTCCTTCTCTTTGTCCGCCAATGGTGCTTCCCTATCCACCTCATTCAACTCCCCAGGACTAACAATAGCGACTCCATCCTTTCCCACGGTCGTCGACTGTCCATCGGGTATAACGACTGCAAGAGATTCAGCATCCGTCGATCCAGAGCGAAGGTAAAAGATGAACAGGATTCCGAGGAAGAGGGCGAGGATAAGACGTGGGCCTTGGAGTGGGCCTCTCAGTATCGAGGCCATCGTGAAACAGTCGTGGTGCCCCAGTGGCACAAAGCAAGGCAAGACAAGACAAGGCTGTCAAACCAATATAACGAAAGGAGCGTATATGAACAAAAGACTAGGCCAACATGACTTGAAGAAGTTGGCGCAAGCTGTCTTCAAGGTGGCATAAGACGTGGGGAGAACATTTTGGAAAGACGGCAGAGCCAGACCATACGCAGCCGTGGCAGCCCATCAGATTCCAACGGGAGTGGCGTCGCCAGGTTCGAGAGGTCAGTGGCCGCGAGTGAAGAAAGGAGGTGCAGGTGTGCAGGTGTCGAGGATCGGGCGAGCTTGCGGGAGTGCTTGAAAGGGGGCTCGCTCTATTCTAACCTGATTTGGATCCTGCTCTTGTAAGGCGACAGGCTAAAAAGTGATTTTCCGGTAGAATCTTCTTAGCGGTCCTTTTGGAATCAAATTCGATGGTACGCGCATCTTGGGGGATATGGCAGGCAGTGATGATTATGGGCTCAGTCAGATCCAGAAACTGTCTAGGTTCAACATCAACGGACCTTGGACACTGTCCAGCAAGGGGCGGAACAAGGACGAAATAAAACATGGGCCAGAGTCTCTTCATTTTTGTCCAAACCCGCGGACGCAGAAAGAGCAAGAGTTGACCATATTCTATACAACCGCCTGCAACACAGAACGCTTCAATACTCCTTCGCATGCATCCTATCATGATCATCCCAATCAATCCTATAATACAACCGCATCACACATTATCTCGCCCGATAGCTTCGTCCCTTTTTCGCATTCCTTCTTGATGGTTTCGGTGGGAGATAGTAAGTAATATGAGCCATCTCATACTCCAGGTAAAACCTCATCATGTACTCATCCACGTTCTTGTACAGCGCATCTTCGCCCTCCATTTCCATCGCTTGTTGCGTCACGTCTGTTCCAGGTGTAGTTGCTGCATCCTTGGGTGTGTTGGCATTCGTAGATTCGTTGAAATCTTCGGCGTCTTCGTGAATGATTTCCTTCTGCGCCGCTTTTGCTGCCATCGTATCCTCCTTATCTTCAACCTGTTCGAGAACTTTACCCAATCCGGTCACTTCGCCCAGGACTCGATCCATTGCTGCACTAGCTTCTGCATCTTCGCCGTTGAGCTCGGTTGGGTCATCGAAGGCGTCTTTGTATGTGACTCGGTTGAAGTTGTCAGAGGTGAACTCTCCCTTCTGGATGATAACATCGTCTAGCAGTCGCTTCTGGTTGGATTTGCGGAGAATGTTGGCCTCGATCGTGTACTCCGAGACAAAACGGTAGATATGCACGTCGCGGGTCTGACCGATGCGGTGAGCACGGTCTTGACATTGCGCATCCATGGCTGGATTCCAATCAAGATCGTAGAAGATGACAGTATCAGCTCCAGTCAGATTGATCCCCAGTCCACCAGATCGCGATGAGAGGATGAACGCTAAAATCCGTGTGTCGTTATTGAATTGATCAGTGAGAAGTTGGCGTTGCTCGATCTTAGTCGATCCGTCAAGTCGAAGGTAGCGATGGCCGTGAATGTTAAGAAATTGCTCGAGAATGTCGAGGACCTTGGTCATTTGCGTGAAGATGAGACAACGATGTCCGCCTGCTTGCAATTGACGAAGAAGTGTGTCAAGTCGTTGCAGCTTGCCGCAATCGTATTGAAGGAGACGCTTGTCAGGGAAGGCGATGGACAGTTTGATCCGAGCTTCGTGGAAAGGATCACGAGGAGCAAGCTTTTGAGCTTCTTTGACAATCTCTACGCCTCTTGGTGTCAACGCAAGAGGGAGCACATCCTCAGCAACAACAGCAGGTGTGATACAACCAAAGGTGCGAACGAGTGACTCATGTCGCTCAGCAACCTTATACAAGCTGGGCATGAGCTCGGGTAATCGCGTGTTGGTGTCAAGATACCACTCCCCCATCGAGTACCACAGTTGCTTCTTACGTCCAGGCCGTGTTGGCGTGAAAGGGTTTGGCAGGGTCAGAAAGTTGATGAAGTCGGTACCATAGATAGGGAAAGATTCATCTTGGCGCTGCGCGTGCTTGATGCAGCTCTTCAGCTGGTCTAGGATCGACATTTCAGCAACATCGGTGACATGCGCCAAAGCATCCTTCATCGTAGTACCTACTTTCTCAGTTTTGACGTTCAGTCTTTGGGTTTGACGAGAGGCAAGATCTTCAATGGTTTTGATGGCATTCAAGCGGCTTCGACGTTGATGATGACATCTACCAAATGGCTCAAAAGCCGCCAGGCAGAGACCACAGTAGGCTAAATCGATCTGATCTCCAGTAAGGAGGCGATGACGGATAAGGCGCTCGGTGCTCGCATAGTCAGCGACAACAGATTTCGGCATTGCGAACGATGTTACAATCTGCCTAGTCTCAAACAAGTCTGGGTGGTTGCAAACCTTGCGCAGCGACATCAGACAATTGATGATGGACATGTAATTTCCAGAGTTCAATGTTCGCTTGGTTTCGGTACGACCCATGAACTCATCATAAAGCTGCCGCTGACGTTTGGAAAGGCGACAATAGACAACATGCTCATATTTTCCTGGCATCTGCTTCTCCACATCTGCCTTGAGGCGCCGCAGCAAAAATGGGCGGAGAACCTCGTGGAGTTTGGTGACTCGCGCTTGAGCCTCCGCATCCAACTTCTGCATTCCCTGGTCCAAAATTTGGTCGGCTGGCCGTTTCATGGAGTTGAGAAACTTCTCAAGGTCGGCGAACCCACCAGCTCCGTCGAGACCTGCAGGCATGAGGAAGTAAAGCAACGACCATAGCTCCTGAAGGTTGTTTTGAAGAGGTGTACCCGTGAGGAGCAGCCTCGAGTGCGTCTTAAACGTGAGCAGAACTTGCCACCTCTGACTCTGAAAGTTTTTGATATTGTGAGCCTCGTCGAGGATCAGGTAGTGCCAGCTCCGGCGCTTGAAAGCCTGCTGGTCTTTGAGGATCAGTTGGTAGGACGTAATGCAGACGTTCCACTTGTCGTCATTCAACCAGCCCTCTCGCTTCCTCCGGCGCTCGTCCTGATCACCGTAGTAGGTCAGAATTTTGAAGCCGGGAAGCCATTTCTTGAACTCGATTTCCCAGTTAAGCATCACACTGGATGGAACAACGACTAGATGCGGACCCCATACTCCATATTTGATTGCTAAATGCGCTAGAAGAGCAATGGTTTGTATTGTCTTCCCCAACCCCATTTCGTCTGCAAGGATTCCGTTTCGATCGCCCAGATAGAGATTCGCGAGCCAGTCTAGGCCATTATGCTGGTACTCTCGGAGTGTACCGCGCAGCAACAACGATGGAACATCAACTTTTGATGGAGTTTTGGGCGTCTGAGGGGTTGCAGACTCACTGCTCAAGCGCGTGGTTGTCATTTCAGTTGTGTCAGCCATGCTTATGCTTCTCGGTCGATTCTTCTGAGGTGGACTCTCATTATGTCCATTGATCTTTGAGGCGATAACGATATCCAAGTCGTCTCGAAGTAATTCCTCGTCGGCCTCCTCTTCTGGTGCCCCAAGATGACCATTTTGTCCATTGGTTGTGTGTGTATCTTTCAATTCCGCATTGGGGGGACTGGATGCATCAGTGGCCATCTTCTCACGCTCCTTTGGGGCTAAAAATCCCATCAGGCCGCTCCCAGCTTCGTCTTCTTCATCGTCATCATCATCTTCCATGCCTTCAGATCCAGAATCGTCGTCAGAGGAGCCCATATCATCGTCCATATTGGTTGATGCGTCACTGGAGCCGTCCATCAAGATGTCATCGACCTCGTCCAGTTGTGGCGGTGCTGATTCAGAGGTGTCTGCCATTTCTACCTCCGTATTTGTTTCGTGGTCGATTTCCTCTCCGTTCCCGTCGCCGTTCGATTGTGGGCCTTGACTGTCCACGGAGTCACTGAGTAAAGCAGTCGTCCTACTCTCCACTTCGTCCAATTGTTCGGCCTCCATGTCTGATGCTTCATCTTCGCCTTCCGATCCCTCCTCTGAAGCATCAGATTCTTCTCGTTGCTGCTGCAGAACACTGGCATACTTCTGTTTCAATGCGTCGGGACTTAGATTTGCATCTTCATCCTGAGCCTCGATATTATCCTCATCGTCGCTAGAATCCGACATGTTCTCGTCATCGTCCTCAGGTTGTCCGTCCTCAGATTCAGATGGGTTTGTTCCGGCATCCGATCCAGCAAGGTCCACACTTGATCTATCCATGCTTCGCGTGTCTGATTCGCTCCGTGGTCGATTCTGATTGAGGATTTGTGTCGACTGGTCAAGCATATCATCCAGAGCTTTTTGGCCCAGCTTCTCCGTAACTCGCTCTCCTTCCTGTATTTTGAGACGGGTAAACTCTTCCATGGCTAGTTTCCAGCGTGCTTCCACATCCTTGACGACCTGCATGTAGCGCTTGATTTGGTATCCTTCCTCCTCTTTCCAAATCTGCTCGATGGACTTTGACTCTCGTAAAAACTCCCATCTGTCCTCCGCGTAGATCGCAAATCGACAATCTACTGCAGCCTTCTTTGCCGTTCTCCTGTGTTTTATACTTTCCGCAACTAGTAATTTGTGAAAGTTCTCGGCATGGGCGACAACATGACTCCAATGTCCATATCGAGGCTCCGGCTCTTTCCAATCATCAACCTGAAAACGCACTCGATTCTCTTCGCTGAAGATTCCGCCAGGTTCAGCAGCCTTCGAAAGACGTAACCTTGCCTGTGCTTCTCGCTGCGCTACTTGTTTCGAGACTCGAGCCTCTGGTTCATCTTCAAGAGGATCGTCTTGTTCTAGCCACTCGTCAAAGGACACAAATTTCTTGTCTGGTGGTCGAGCTTTGGGGTGTAATATAGGCAGGGAGAGCATTGGAGGATATTTGCGGGAATTCTGAGGTGAATCGCGCACGATTAGTTTTAGCTTCTGGAAGCGAGAAGCAGTGTTTGGGGTCCCGCCATTTGGGGAAGTCCTTGAAGGTTGTCCGTTAGCTTTGAGTGTCGCCTCCACAGTTTCTTTAACCTGTGACGATCTCCGTCTATTCCGACTCTTGCTCTTGCTGGGAAGTGGTGTTTCTGACTGGTCGGAGGACTCTGTTGGTGCACCGCTTTGCGATCGACCCCGATTGAAAGACACAGGATTTTCCTTTGCAGAAGGGCGACGCGGCTTTTTGAAAGACTTTTGCGGGGTCGACTTCTGCTCTTTGCTAGAAGTTTCCATCCTTCCATTGTGTAGGGCGCCGTAGCTGAGACGAGGCTTGGATTCCGAGTAGGGGCGTGTTGTCCTCCGCGCGGTTGACTCTGGCTTTTCTGGTTCTGACCTTGCCTTGCTATCTTCCTTCTCTGACGTCGGCGCAGAGGACGTAGTCACTTTACGCGACGATTGTCTTCTTCCATCCACAATAGTCGCAGAAGGCCCAGCAGCAATAGGCAATTTCCATGGCGGCGAAGGAGCTCGCGATGACCGTCCGGATTTCGATATTGAGTCCAATTTTCTCTTCTTGAGCTGGGGAAATACATGCTCATCGGATCCGCTCTGCAAATCTCCAGGTTCGGTAGAGTGTCCATTTGGGTCGTTCGCGTGGTCTCCATTGACAGGCGTTGGCAAAGCTGTATCTTGAACAGGCGTGTTTGGGACAGGCGTGTCGATTCCGTGATTATTTGCGCCTAAGTCTCCCTCGGACATCTCAAATCATGAGCAAAGGTGTTTTGCCGCGCAAAGGCACCACACAGCGCGCGACGAGGCCGAGCTGAATAGAAATAAAGTGGATGCCAGTTGGTAGCTGAAGATGCAGTGAGTATGGTCGTTTGGTCAGAAATTTAATGGCGATTCTTAGTGAGGAGTTAATGGGGATTTCGTGTTCATATCGTGACTGCGGAGTTTGAGAAGAAACGAACGTCGAACGCGGCGCCGGCGTAAGGTGAGCTGAGGCCACAACACCTGCTAGCGGGGGCTTGGGATGATTTATTCAACCTTTGTTCTCTCCTTCCAAGACAAAACCTATCTACATATATCTAATCAAGGTGGGTTATAACTTACACCGATGGTGAGATATTATCGATCTATCTCGAAAGTTCAACAGTAGGTATGGACTCAGAACTACCGTCACAGCCGTTTCTCTGCCCCTGAACAATTCTGAGATCCGATTTCACCCCTTCTTCCAGCGAGAGATTTCAACACACTTCTGGCGAGTTCTTCACATCAAACTGCATAAATTCGTCGATTCAATGTCTATACAAGGGACCCAAACCCAGTGGAACCTTCCATTGCTTCGGCCTTGAAAGTGCACTGGATCAATAACGCCGCTATGATACTCAGCATGCACAAATTCCTACCTAACAAGCATGTATTTTCTGCTATGGTGGAACCCCGCCAGTCGTCTGCTCAGATAATGTCTGATGTGATCGTAGGACCGACCAATCCATCTTGATTTCTTGTGGCTTGTTGTTCACCAACAGAAATTTCGTCCACAATTACGACAATCCCACTTCCAAGTTTGAGCAGTTCTATAGCATACGTCCGATTGAACAACTTCAGCCTTGCATCCGTCTTTTCCATGGTTGTTTGTTGGGTACTACGAACGTACTGTGGCAGTTGGATAAAGAAGAGAAATGTTCGCCATCTCGTTCTTGAGAAGCCGTAGATCGAGCTGTTGGGTCGACTCGCCGTATAAGGGAGAGAACTGAAAGTGACAGCTATGGAATGAAGCCATCCGCTGGCGACAGGATCTCACGTCGCAAATATCATGAGAGTCTAACACTTCTGCCATACGTCCATCGCCATGTAGAGGGGATGTAATGTGCGACTTATTGGATGTCTGTTTGTAGATTCGGGACATGAAAATCACTTCTGTGGCCGAGGATCTCGCGCAGTGGAACCAGAATCTAATCGATGGGGATAAAATGTGTAGAGAAGGGCTGGAGGAAAGTTGATTCACAGTTGTTTAGAGCATTGGAATCATAAGATAAAGATAGTGGTAGCATATGGGGATAGGTCAATTAAATTAATGAGGCACCGGATCCTAGGGTGGCAGCGCAACGAGACGACGAAGCAATTGTGAAAGCAGCTTTATGAAATGGAGGGATATTTGTAGTAGGTGGATAATTTGGCCGGCTGGGGAGACACTTACCACGTACGCATGACAAGGCCGCATTAGGTGGGCAACTTAGCATTCGTGTCAACACCTCCGAATCACACCCCGTACACGCGAACTCTGAAAACCTCCTAACAAAATACGGTCGGGATTTGGGAGACCTACTTGTGCAAGAAATCATGGCCAATCGAGGATACGACGTGGTGGTAGATGTTGACGCTGAGGGAGACTTGGGCCATACAGACCTGCAAGAGGACCTCGAATTCCACTCGTCAAACTTCGAAGACCCTCAAAACCGCAATAAGATCGCTCCCGACACATCGACCAGCTTCAATGGCTCCTCCTCCCGCAATACCTCAGGATCTCCCAAGAAATTTCTATGGAGCATCCAGTTTTACGCGCAATACTTTGATGTCGATACGAATGAGGTCATAAAGAGATGCTGGGCTGCCCTATACCCACGCGCAAACTTCCTAGATGTCTTGGAAGGAAATCCCGATCTCTACGGGCCGTTTTGGATTGCGACAACCGTAGTCTTTATACTCTTCATGACAGGCACAATAAGCTGGAAGCTGGATCACAGGGGACAAGAACATTACAGCTATGATTTCGGACTATTGAGCGGCGCCGCTGGACTGATATACGGATATACTGGTAGGACACAGCCGTCCGCCTCAAGATCACGACTAATTGGAACAGGCATCATACCCATTGGTCTCTGGGCAACCTTGAAGTGGTTTGGTAGCGAATCAGCAAACCTGATGGAGTGCTGGGCGCTTTACGGCTATGCGAATTTGATATGGATCCCCGTTGCTCTCATCTCCTGGTCACCCATTTCCAGTACGTTCAGGTGTTCTCTTTTTGCAAGCTCTTCTTAACCAGTCTGGTAGTCCTCAACTATGTCTTCGTTGGTATAGGTTTCTTCGTCTCAGCCTCGTTCCTCTTCCGCAACCTCTACCCGGTCCTCAGCGCAACGGATGTGCGTACATCGAAGATACTACTTATTGTTGTGGTGGCATTGCACGCTGGACTAGCGATTGCTATCAAAATACTTTTCTTCGCTCATAAGAGCCCTGCGATCAAGGCACCGAAAGAGAAAACTGGTGATCCGGCTGCTGATGCTGTCAGGATGTTGATGGGTATCTGATGGCTGAATCAAAGCACTTTAAGCATAGCTCGGGCGTTGATTTGGAATGGACAGTTGTATACCATAAAATGCTAGTAGAACAACTTGAATGGATAGCGAATTCATTCGACCGCTCACTCTTGGCCTCCAGTCTGAGAACGACACTCATGACTTATAAAACATCACTCACACGGGTTAAGGATTTCTGACTCAGATTCATCGCTCTTGGTCCACCAATCAAAGAGAAATCTTCTATCGTTGTCTCTTGTCTGTCAGCGTTTTTGGGAACAGGGATTGAAGTGATACGGGAATAGACATGAAAGGATTCTCCTAATATCACACCGAACTGCTGCAGTTCGAGACACGAAGGCAGTTTTGAATCGTGTGTAATCAGCAACCCCGTGAACAGTCTATTAATATCTCTAAGCAGAACAAGACATACTGATAGTTGAAGTCTCGCCCGGTGTGCATCAAGTTCCTGGTAAACGCATATTTCGGGAACAGGATCTTAGTTCTGATGACTACTACTCAAGAATATTACCTAACCTCTGATATTATACATCATAAATATTTGCATTGATGGAGTTCTGATGTGGAAACAACGCGGGAAGTGAAGCTTATTAATCTTGAAGCTAGTCTCGATCCGGGTTGCCGGGATCTCATCACCTCCTCCTTACCTATCAATTTGCCTTTTTCGAGTTCTGCCTCCTGGGCTTACCGTCTCATGCATGGAGGAGCTCGGTATTGCCTCCACCATGACCTTGGCGTGTATAAAGCCTGACCTGGCCATGGCTATCTCTCAACAAGCTATGCTTTTGGCTACCCTATACTCTCCTTATTCTATGCGAAGTCTCCATAACGGGAAACTTCCGATTTCATTCATTGTTAATCACTAACGCCACTTCATCAAGGAGAGTGAGAACATATGCACTGTCGGTCAGTCAAATGGGGCTAACAAAGAGTCAAGTACTGAGGGCTAACAATCCGCCTAAAGAAACGAGCTTCCCAGACTTCTCCCTCCTTTATTTTCACCGAGATCCAAGCTCTGTCAATGGTTTCCAAGACCGTTGCTCCTATGGCCACGAAAGTTCTGGAATTTATCAACGTCTCGGACCCCAATGATGCAAAGGCACCCGCTATACGAACTAAGGTCCGAAAACATGTCATGAAAGACATCGGTCGAGCTCGACGTCGGCCGAAGAAAGGTCCTATCACTTTCGAACTCATTTTGAATCCACAGTGCCGGCTCGGATCGCGAGAAATAGATCCGTTCGTGAGATTTCCTATAGCAATGGGCAAAACTGAGAAATCTCTTCTTTCCATGAGTATGTCTTTTGCATGGAAACATGCTCGCGCAGTACCTAGATCCTATCAGCAAGTGCTGGAGCACATCCACCTGCTCATAGGCGATAACCGCGGCTGGCAACGGAATGCTGATCGTCAATAGTTTTCCGCGATGTCGACTGTACCCAATATGCTCACCGATACGAATGGTTTTCTGTCGCGCTACTTGATGAAGCTACCATGCTCCTTGTACTCTCGAATTCAGCAGCCCATAGAGACCGTACAAGTGGTCTGCCTCTCGGGCAGAAGAGTCCTGACGCTAATGAGCTGTATCTGCGAGCTTTGGCGTCAGTAAATCGACGGTTACTCAGACCAGAACCAGAAATATCCGAGGGTCTGGTTGGAGCTATTGCTGGATTAATGACACACAATGTGAGTCGCGTGAGTGGTAAAAGATGCGCAATGAAGCTGATGCTTTACTAGGATATTGTTGGTAATTTTGAGGAATGGACACTCCATGTTCAAGGTCTTGAGCAATTGCTAGACATGCGAGGCGGAATCAGTACTATCTCCACGCGGGAATTGAGGGATACAATACTTTAGTAAGTACTTGCTGATTACCTTGAGACTTCATACTAACTTCGATAGCATCGAGCTGCGCGGAGCATTTTACCAAGACATTGTCCCAAGATTTCCGCTCTCCGTAACTTGGATCCCATATACGACCGTGGAAGACGAGTACCACGGGACGCTGGAATCTTCGGACTTGATCTTACAATGGAAACTAGAACATCCCACCCACCCAGTCTGGCCGCAGATTTACAAAGACCTTGTTCATTACTCCCTGTTAACACAGGAAGAATCTACACTGACCTCTGGTCGATCCTGGCTGGAATCTTCTCATGGTGGCAACTGGCCCAATGCTCAAATTCATCGTATTACCTCCTGGCGGCCTCTACAGGATACCCTTTTCGCAGATTCTGCCGCCACCAAAGAAGAATTTTTGCGCCTAGCATCTCTTTTCTATCTCGGTATATTATGGGCCAAGTTCGGGGTCTTGCCCCTCGGCACCGCAATATATTCCGAGAGGCTGTACGAACTGCACTGTCAACATTCACTGTCATGGGGAGAGCTGTGGCCATTTGCGGCATGGTGTCTGCTCGTCGGCGCTGTAGGGTCGTCGGGAGAGAGGAGACAGTATTTCTTTGAGGAAATCTGGGCTCTGTGTTTGAGGGATGGGGTGAGTGTTGACGAGGCCTTGAAGAAGGCGAAGGGGGTGATGTGGGTTGAGGATGCGTTTGAAGATGTCGATATATACCGAGAGATGACGCGGGAAATGACGGTAGTGCAGTTGGCATGAAGGTTCCCGGCAGGATGTAAACAGGAATTTTTGCCATGGTAACCACAACACGCGACTTGCTGTTGCCTTCGGTCAGTGACTCATGGAAAGCTGTTGTTTTCAAACTCGCACACTGTTCACCCAACTCAAACACTGTTCACCAACTCAGACACCGTCCACCCACGATGACAATCGAGGACCAGATCGTGCGCAGCATAGAAAAGAATCTCGAGCGCTTCCCGTCTTTCAACGCCCAGCCAACTCAAGATGAAGTTACAGCTCGACGACAGAAAGAGCTGAAGGAGAAGGAAGAGAGGGCGACAAGGCTTGAGAAAGCGGCCGAGTATAACAGAACGCATGAGGAGGCACGACCGCAACGACCGACATACTTCCCGGAAAGCTGGAAGCGCCGGTATGAATTGGAAGACTCAATTGCCATGTCTAAAAAACCGAAACTCGCCAGTCCACCTCCCGATCCTCGAAAGATAGCCCTGCAAGAGAGGTTGTACGACCTTGTCTCTGGCAAGAGTAAGCCCTCGTCATGGAAGGAGATAGCAGAAGCTGTCGAGATCAAGGAAGTCCTCGGCATCCCCTCCTACCACAAATTCCTTAAGGCGATTCTCACAAACCTCAAACCTTCCGATCCAGTAACACTCAGGTTCATTATCCATAGATCGTCAAAGAAACCCAAATGGTTCTACGATATCGGCAAAGAGGGAAAGACGGAAGCCTCTCTGGTGCCATGGAAGGATATCAAGCCTCACGTTTCACACGTCAAGCTCCGCTTCAACATACAAAAACCAGGATGGTCGGGAGACGATGCGTACAAGTTCATCAAAACCCACCTGTGGAAGGCTCCCAACTTGAAGGATGTGGACCTGCTCATTGCATACTCCAGCGGAGAGGTGGAGCCCAGCCTCTACGATGCACAGCATATGCCAAAGGTATGTTGGTCATTTTACCCAATCTTACTTGGAAGGATTTCCATTATTAGAAAAGCAACAGACGTAACTGACATGTGTGATGACAGGAGTGGGAAGATGGATTAAAGTTTGAAGTGAAGCAGATCGCGAAAGATATGTGGCATTTTGTCAAAGTGCACAATGTGCGGTTCACAATCAAGGAGAGGGTTTTCCAGAGCGATGACTGGAAGTGGTACGTCCTTACCAGATGTAGTAGGCAGGGTTGGCGAGATTGGAGGGTGGAAGAGCTGCCACGCAACTAGAGGCGAAGATTCTAAACCTAAGCAGCATGTCCAGCCCAAAATCGATGGATTGATGGTCCGACCTTGAAGAGCAACTTCGCTTTTAGGGTGGTGGGCATCTTGATTGGAACAAACCTCTAATATTCTATGAAGCAGGAGAACTAGCATGAAGACTTTGATCGGCTGCATGATGTGCTGGGTTCTCCTGGTACCTGGAGAAAAAAAAGAAAAAAAAAGAAAAAAGGCTTCAAAAAAAAACCCCCGGTCGAACCTGAATTCACTCTACAGAGTACCTCCTACAAGAGGGGTTGACGTAGGAATTGGAATTGGCATTCGGAATCAGTTACGGGATCTGGCATGGTTGAAACGGACCCGGAAGACATAGCACGAACAACAACCAACTCGGTTCATCAATATTATGTTTTCAGTCCTAGATCTTTGAAATCCTCTCCTACCAATAGCAATTACTTATAACTGAACGAATAGAGCAACTGAACTACTTATGTTATACTATAATCACCTGTGGCTGGGCGATGAAGTTTGACATCAATCCGGATTCATATTACCACGCTACTCGTATACCCGCTCACAATAGTTACATAGCCAACGAGGACGTTGCGATCTTTCCCGAGGGGGGAATCTGGACCAACCTCAATCAATCAACATATGCTCACTCCATTCAGGCGTGCCACTACGTTTACCGTGATTTCTGGTAGCTCAAGGTAAGGAGAGGAGAATGGGAGAATGTGTGCAAGTTGTTTTATAACTTCTCAAACTAGAGTTGCAGGCAGTGCTAGGAGTAAAGCATTAACTTGACCATCCCGTTCATGCTAGGCCAAGCTTCTTGCTATCCGAAGTGAGGTTTGAGCTTGAACAGTGGATAGGAACTCATCTTACGAACGAAGTAGTTGGAAAAGACCCTTGACATATAAGGCCGGAGATTCTCGGGGCTGCCCGATCGGTACTAGCTTATCATCATATGCCGGGTAGGTAGTCTTTGCCCCACGACGACCTCCATCTTCTCAACAATCAACCTCAATTTCATCGGAACTCGCAACGTCTCGCTTCGACACACCTTTATTGTCGTTCGAGATCAATATACATGATCTCGCAACCAGTAAGGCCCGTCCGCCGACGATCGACGTTCCTGTCACCTCTTTTTGAAGTAGCGTAACGACTAGTTTGGTTCTCGAAAGCAATGATGACTTCATCCATCTCCAATCAATTCGACGACGACGAATACTCGAGAGACGAGACTTTTTGTCTACCTTGGTTGTAACGGGATATCGGACTCTCGCTCTTGGGACGGCCGACCTCCAGATCTGTGTCACGGCATGCGAAGTGCTGATCCTCCCAATCTGGCATGGCATGAACTCAACGAACCCTTTATCTGAGTTTCAATCACGAGCTTCTACGTTTTGCAGAATCACCTGGGTAAGCTTATGGTGAAGAACGTCCGGAATGGCTTGTCTAAGACTTCGACTCGGCAATCGATTGCCTTCTGTGTGCAGCCTCAGTGAGCGTTGGGATGACGGCCTGAGAAAGACCGTTTTATTCTCCGGCGTTCCGTTGCGTACCCGTCTTCAAGAGAAAGAGTTGACTGTTCAGCCTGTAAATCGTCAATTCTACCACTCAACCGGAGTCGTCAACAGCCTGTAAGAAACGGGCTTCTACCCCGTCAGGATTTTGCGTGTAACTCTATTGGTTCTCATGCGGAGGTCTCAAATGTCTGGGCTCAAATTATTCCTGCTCTCTGCTGATCCTTTTAGGTTATCAGCACTTGACTTATATGTGTCCAGTATCACTGAGTTGCTTGAGACATTCATCACATTCTCAGAATAATCTCATTACTAGACTTTTATCCCCATCGCAAACATGTCGTCTTACTTTCTAACGGGGTCATCCTCGGGGCTTGGTCTTGCAATGGCAACCCAGTTAGCCGATCTCCCCAGCTTCAAAGTCTCTCACATCTTTGCCACAGCTCGAACGAAAAGCCCAGCACTCTCAAAATTGTGTAATCAGTATCCCAATCGCGTCATATTTATCTCGCTAGATGTGACCGACGATGTTTCTTGCGAAAAAGCGGCGGCTAAAGTTAAAATGGTGGTTGGAGACCATGGACTGGATGTTGTCATCAACAATGCTGCCGCCAATCCTCGGGAAGACCCTTACAGAATGGACGATCTGGAGGTCACGCTGAATTCAAATGTCATTGGGGTGAGGAATGTCACAAGGGCTTTGATAGATTTGTTAAAAACAGGCGAGGAGAAGAAGGTTGTCAATATGTTTGTTCTCCAACGCGATAAACTGAAGAAGTCGTGGGAACTAATGTTGCTAGATCATCCGCAATGGGTTCCATCGCACTCTCGAATGTCTTCTCTTTCGCACCGGGCGCAGCATATAAGGTCTCGAAAGCGGCACTTAATATGCTGACGCGACAGTACGCTCTGGCGTTCTCCGAAGATGCAATCACATTCATTGCAATTTCTCCCGGTGTAAGACCCCGCGTTTCCTTGATGTTCGCCAAACCTTCAGCTGATTTTTGACAGTACATCAAGACCAAAATGGGAGATGAAGACGATGCAGATCTGTTGCCAGAAACAGCGGCCGATGCTGTGTTGAGAGCTGCATGGAAAGCGAGTACAGAAGACAGCGGACGATTCATTGATATCGAGGTGGAGGGATTTGAGATCAATGGGAGAAGGAAGTATAGTGGGGACGACCTACCCTTTTAGAGTGACCTGAAGCCGATTTGAAGAAAACGCTCCGAGGTGTCAGGGCCGACACGATGTTTTCATACTTGTGAGAATTTCACACCACGATGCTATCTATCATGTACAAATGAAATATACCACCATCAAAGGCTATTCCGACAAGTTGGGGGTGGGTGTCATCGTCTTAACTGCGTTCACTGACGTCAGTGTGCAACACCCAGACAAGTCCAATGTTCAAAGAGCTTTTTGCTACGTCATATATCAAAACACTCGAATTTTATTTCACTTGTCCCCGTATAGCTGGGTGTAAGACTCTAACATCTGTCATTGCAGAGTAGCCGCTGATGATGTTGAAGGAGCAGTGGCTGTACAGTGAAATATCACTTGGATAAGATCAATAGCTCCTTTTTTACCTTTGATTCTTTTTGTGTGCTGAAGGACTTTTTATTATCACTAAAAGTCGCGTAGAGCGTGGTTCGAACCGGCTGCCGCTACTCGCCGACGTAGGTAGTAGCCCGTTCCAATGTTCAAAAAGCTCTTTGGTAGGTTATATACCAAATCACTCCAATTATTTGTTACTCGTCCGTGTAACTCAGTGAATCTTAAGCCTTCCACATCTGATATTGCAGAGTAGCCGCTGATGTTGATGAGGGAGCAGCAGCTGTACAGTGACATATCACTTGGATGAGATCAAATTATTCTTTTTTATCCTTTTTGGGTTGGCTGAAGGTCTCTTTTTATGACCGAAAGTCGCACAGAGCGTGGTTCGAACTGATTTCAACTAGTTGGGTGGCGGTGGTCAGTTCCAATATTCGAATTGATAGGTTATATACCAAAACACTCGAATGTCTTGTCACTTGTCCGTATAGCTGAAAGGGAGTCTCTAACATCTCTCATTTCAGAGTAACTGCTGATGGTTGATGCGGGAGCATCAGTTTGGTGAAATATCACTAGGATGAGTTCAATTAGTTCTTTTTTACCTTTTTTTGTTCGCTGAAGGACTTTTTTCATGATTGAAAGTTGCGCAAAGCGAGGTTCGAACCGACTGCGACTCGTCGAGGTAGTGGTCCGTGCATATGGAGTATCATTCTTTGCGGCGGCTAACATCGACTTTGGGCTCTGCAGTTCTGCTCATTCTGGAATTGTTTGAGATTGGGGTTACTTGAACTCTGAAAACATCGCTGTCGCTGTAAGAGACCGCGAAATGGAAAAGCGATGATCGCCACAATTGCTGAACCCGCATCCCCATCCCCAAGATGTCTGACCACTTCAAGTGATCATAGTCGATGGGGACATCTGCTCCTCATCACTCTCAATATTCCACTCACAACGCGTCAACGGTGTTGTTCCAGAACCCAGGTTTGACATTCTCCATGCATGCGCCGGTGCATTCGGGCTGCTTATTGCAGTAAGAGCTATCAATTTCCGTCAGCAACTCATCATTCACCGACCTTCTCATCCAAAAGTAACCTACCAAGTGAGAGCCCAGTACGAAACGCCGTTCTTTGTGACCATGCACACATTTGCGGGCCCACCGTCTGGGGTTTCTTTGTTGTTCCACCAGTACTGTTTGTTGGGTTAGCATTGGGAATATTGTGGTTTGACATGGAAGGCACTTGCGTGGCAGTATCCACAGGAGTAGATCTGAGGTAAACTGTCCATCCTTAGCATTTGAGTCTTGGGCGAAACCTCGCTTGATTGTATGTTACCATTGGTTCTCCTGTCGAGCCTGGAGGCTTGGTGGTGCGTCCCAGGCTGGAGCAGCCTGAGTAACGATAAAGGAGGAGAACAAGGCTACAGCGGAGATGAAGTTCATTTTGATGGGACTCGATTAATGAGAATAGGTGGTGTCGAATGAAAAGTTGGAGTGGGTTGACAGAAGAGATACTGCAGAGCAGTGACTTTATGATTGATTCGAATGTAATGAGATGTGATTGTTGTCGACATCAATACCAATCCTTCTTGTGGAACACCGGATCACAGGTCAATGGATGTTACCTTACCATGCCATCCGTCGTCTCGAGGTCACAGCTACTTGTTACAGAGCGAAGATGAGGATGAGAAGTAGCACGCATCATTTGAGCTAACAACCAAAAGTTCACATTATTAGGACCAGAGACGTGGCACCAGGGTCCAGTCAGTGATTTGGAATTCGTAGTTCGTTTCGAATTGCCCTACTTTCGAGTTGGGCTCTACGGAGGTAAGGAAACTCCCGAGGTCAACAGTACCCCAAAGGATTGATTGAGAGAAGTGTCAAGGGCCATACCAACGTTTTCAGGCGTTATAAGCGCCACGGAGTCTGAAATCGTGAAGTTCGAAGTCAAGTTTTGATATCAGGTACCAGCTCCTGATCACAAGACACAGCCTGTTTGACTGCATTACATGCTTTCGAGGATTGGAGAGTCAGCCGGATTACACATTGGCTATCGAGAAGATACACCCAGGGAGCATTTTGAATTTTTGAGGGTGGCTTTCCATTGGCAAGCCCGTGAAGACGGCCGAAAGTGACGAGGTACAGACTACGGAGATTATTGTAGTTGCACAAGGGGAAGGGGAACGGAAAGCAGGTAGCGCTTGGTCGACCAAGGGATGTCCTGGAGCCCACGAGCGGAGGGTGGATTGAATGCTGATACCCGTTGGATGGAGTTGCTGGAGATAGTTCTAAAGACGGGAGGAGGAGAACCTGAAGCCGCTGGTTATTCTATGAGGTCCGGCTAGGCTCCGTCAATCGACAGGACCGTCAGGCAGCCTCAAGCCACCGGTACGACTCCAACACAAACATCACCGCGGCCGCTTTACACCACCATGACTTCTCTCAATCATCTCCCTCCGCGTGCCTATCAACGTGCAGTGGGACGTTTCTCGAGCAGTCAATATGGCAAAGACACGATCCCGTACCACAGACGACGAGGTTGAGCAACCACGCTCTGAGCCTCCGTACAACCACGGAGAACCTCTGTCCAACAACGACAACAACGACCTGGAAGAGCCGACATATGATTTCCAGCCTCCGGCCAGTTTCAATGGCAAGCTGCAGCAATTTCGATATTCCACCGTCACATCAGGCACCTCTGTAGCACCAACCAACAATCGTCCTTCGCTGGAACCAGGAAAGACTGCTGGGAAAAGAGCTCGAAAAGGGACCATCGACCGTGACGGCAACTTGAAATCAGCGTCTCCATCACCTGCCAAGAAACGGCGACCTTCGAGCAAATATGCACCGCCAGAAAAGTACGCTCACCTCGCACCACTCAACGACATCCTCGAGCCTGGTCTCATCTGCGTTTTTGTCGGCTTCAACCCTGGTGTGAAGACTGCCACATCTGGCCATGCCTACGCTCATCCAAGCAACATGTTCTGGAAGCTGTTGCATTCGTCTGGTCTCACAGACCGAAGGTGTAGGCCCCAGGAAGACGTGGACTTGCCTCGTTTGTACGCCATGGGAAATACCAACATCGTCAGCCGTCCCTCGAAAGATGCAGCTGAGCTTTCGAAGGAAGAAGTCGTAGCCGGCGCACCAATCTTGGACGCAAAGATACGGAAATACAAGCCAGAGGCTGTGTGCATTGTTGGCAAGAGCATTTGGGAATCCATCTGGCAATATCGTCACGGTCGCAAGCCGACAAAGGCCCAGTTTTCATATGGATGGCAAGACGAAGTGCACAACATGGGCAAGCTACGTGTGGAAGGCGAAGATGACACCGATGAGGATTGGCCTGGTGCAAAAGTCTTCGTTGCAACCAGTACCAGTGGTCTGTCTGCCTTCCCGAAGCCACCAGTGAAAGAGGCCATTTGGAAGCCGTTCGGGGAATGGGTACAGAAGCGGAGGGCGGAACGTGTTGAAGCCAGTGCAGACACGAGCCTCGAGAGCTGATTGCAGCTCACCACAGAGAGTAATATCCACGGCTCCATCGTTTCGGTTTACGAGGCCTCAAGAACACGATGTTCGCTTTGTATCAGAATCTACGAGTTTAGGATCGATATCGGAAATTTTGTGGCGAAATCACGCCTGACGGTTGTGAAATTTAACAGTCTATTCCAAAGAGCGACAATGCTGGTCACCTCGCAAATCGAGTTATACCTAGTCCAGTAATCTCCAGAAAAAAAATTCAAAACGCTCATGTATGGCCTAGACAGACCCTGCGAAAACCATTCGTTTCCCAACAATTCCGACCAATTGTACAACGGCTACGAGGTTATGGCAACTAGGAACAGATTCAGTGTAGCGTATGCTCTTCCATATAGCGGAGTCTTTGTTGATGAATCACCTCAAATTTCACGTGGCAAGTGCCTGAAATTTTTCAGCGCTTCAACTTTTGGTTCTTGCCCTTGCCACCCTTTCCCTTCGTCGCATCTTCAACGATATTAGGCCGATGATTGTTGACGACAGGTCTAACAGCAGGTCTAATGTATTCTCGGGGGCCCCGATAGCTCGGATCGGAGTTGAGATTCCAACCATCATTATAGGGGTGCTTTGTGCAGCCCTGCTTGGTATTAAATGCTCGGCCAAAAGGACGAGTTGTGGAAGGTTCGCAGTCCCAGTGCTCGCACATGGCTAAGTGGCCCAATTTCAAACATCGTGCGACACTGACGCCTTTTGATGGTTCGCACTGATTGCTGTGGATTTTGCAGATCAGCATCATGGCTCTATTAATGTTGAGCTATAACTCACCAAGCATGGGTGTTTCCCCCGGCCATTGGGCTTAAAGGTACGTGTTTCTCTGGTAATGTTGTATGGAACTAGGAGTCTTCAGAACTAATAGAGAAACGTAGCTGAAAAGATACGATCCTATTCTAAGGCGGATGCTTATATTGCTCCATACGTGTTGCCCAGAAAATGAACATGCTTATTGTCACAAGCGAACAGAGAAGCCTTTTCTACTTGGAGAGATGCAAGTTAGCATCGACAAGAAGTGTTTCCTGGTGAGCTTCTTTTCAGTCCAATTTCCATGTAACAAACCACGATCGTCTCCAACACTCATGTATACGACCAAACGATCGATTGCACGCCTTGGAATCGTCTGAACAGTGCCGACACGTGCTTTCAGATGTAAGGTCGACAAAGTAAAGGGCTCAGTTGTGTTAAAATATGCAAACATTTTCTTGCTTTGGCAGGTGTTTTCGCACTCGGAGGGAAGAATACAAGTTCTTCAAAAGCCCTGTTTGCACAAACTCTTCTTATTTGTTAGTATCAGTTCCTAGCGTCACTGCAAAGGTCAACCTCGTCACTCCTCACCATGGCCAAGCTACTAGCATTCTTGCGCACTGCTAGCTCGGCGAAGAATGTAGAGCACTCCCCGAACCTTCCCAATGAAGTCGCGACAAACCTGCTGCCTGTCAAGTTCCGGACACGTTTCCTAAACTTCGCTGGCCATTTTCGTCCCTGGGCCAGTCGGCGTTGTAAGAAACAAGCCACAGTATCAGAACTTTCTGACAGACTTTCAGCTCAGTCCGCAAAGGAGAACGGAGGGGGGCTACAATATTGCAAGGCAACGCCGACCTCATCGCCTATCATTGATGCTGTCCTCCCAGCTAAGATCGGGAAGCCTGAATGGGATAATTTGGCAGACCAAACATCTCCTCTTGCCAGCAATATTCCGTGCTCTGAATCCCTCGTGCTAACCCAGGACGATGATGAAGACGCCGACGAGTTGGTTTGGGGCACGGTCAGAAAGATTGAAGACGATGCGCTCATAAACCTAGCTCAAAAACATCTAGGCGCAAAGTATGGCACCGCTTGCAAAGTCATTGAAAGGAAGGAAGGTTCCTACAATCGCGTTCATACTGTCCAGTTCAGTGGAGAGCAGGGCTTCAAATGCGTCATTAGGGTGCCTGCATGTGGTAGGCCAGGCATTTGGCAACCCGAAGATGTAGTCGTGCATCGATCGCAGGCGCTGACCATCAACTACATCAAACGACATGCATGTCTACCTGTCCCTGAGGTTCTAGCCTATGACTCAACGTGCGATAACAAGTTTGGACATCCTTTCACAATTGAAGCATTCCTCGAAGGTCACCAAATTTTTGAAGTCTGGAATGAAGAGCATGATTCAGAGTCGGAAGAACGGCGACTTCGAATCTTGCGCTCTTTAGCGATGACGATGAAAGAGTTCGACAAATTCGCTTTTGATGCTGCTGGCACATTGTACTACGAACACGACTTGGACGACAATCCCAGAGTTGGCCCCCAATACGCCATTCATGAACTGGTTGCAAGGTTTACACGATTCATACCTGCATACGATAATACTCACCAGCATTTTGAAGAAATGTTGAATGCATGGTGGGACGACATCCCGAACTCGTTATCGGATCCGGTGCGATTCAGCATGCGGGGTGTTTTCAAAATGATGGAGTTGGCCATCGAATGCATCCCTCATGATGGCGATGAATCGGATGACGACAACAATGAATCCGAGTGCGAAGATGATGATTTTGATGATGAAAGGAGCGAACGTGATCCTGGAGATGAGGGTGATGCACGCAAGGAGGACGATAAAGAACAAGCCGGAAGCGACAAAAAGTCAAGGGATGGGCATCAGAAGGACTCGCAAGAGCCGGCTGCATCGCATGAGAACATCAATCCACAAAAATGCATCGAAATCCAGGATCTGCCAGCCCCAGAGACCTTCGTTCTGGCACCGCCAGACTTCAATTGGCAGAACATTCTAGTGGACGAAGATTGCAACATCACTGGTCTCCTTGATTGGGATAGGGTTTCGACAGTTCCACGACTACTAGGCTTCGCCAAGACACCCCTATGGCTGACCAACGACTGGCTTCCGTACCATCAATGGAGCGGTAAGGAAGGAGAGACGGACCAAGACCTCGAACGCTACCGCAAAGCCTACGCTAGCTATATGGCTGAGGCGATGGAGGGGACAGGCGACTGCGTTTATACTGGTAAATCGCATCTCTTTGACTCTTTACGTCTTGCTCTTGAGGATTGTCAGGATACTCGTCATTATGTTTCTGGATGGTTGCGTGCTATCCTCCCAAGGAGCGATCCTCATAGTTATCTTGAAAGGATTGGGAATCCGGAGATGGGATTCGAGAAGGGAGAGGTGGATTGGATGAGGGAGAGGCTTGGGCAACTATTTGAGTGTCTTGTTGGCCCGGATGAGAGGTTTTCGTTTTGATGTTTGCGTAGGGAACTGGTAGAAGTAGTGGAAGTCATCTGCTGAGTTCAACAAGGGCACGAATTCATCGTGTTTTGACTCGGCGGACTAGAAAATATACTGGCCACCCAGAACGCCTCGTCATAAAGACGACCCCGGCAGCTGTTAGCAGGAGGAACCTTTGATGCGTCGGGCATGATCAAGCCCCGAAGCTCAGAGATTAGAGTGTACTCGATTTAGTCTTTCTAGGGAATACTTTTTCAACATACTTTAAGATCCCAAAGTCGGCCTCTTTTTATTATCTAATCTCGTTCTACTTAGGTAGGCTAGTAGAAGTTTAGATAGACACTGACAAATATAAACATCGCCAAATCACGTGTCGGATCTAACTAATTCCGTCGCGTCGTGGTCGCGTTCCCTCCCCCTCCTTCCAGCAAACACCAATTTCCAACTTCTTTACATTATCACAGCTATTACCATATGGCTTCTTCAACTGACCTCAAAACCGCATCTTGGTAGAACTCTCTGTTCAAGTCACTTCACAAATCCACGATTTTCCAAAAGGCAGTTTTGCCGTGCGAATCACCCTGATGAAACTATCCTCCTCACGACCGTTCCACGAACATTGAACGGACCATGTTCATCCCAAAATCCGGACCTATGGAAATCCATGGATGCTTTAAGAACCGGTCTAGTCACAAGAGCTAGGAAGCGATGAAATGAAGAGTTCGCTGTCTTACAGCTGGACGGATGAGTTCTCTAAGAGACCTCAACAATGTAAAAACCGAAACGTCAACACTAGGATCCTGGCATTTTCGAGTCGCATCACTCCAATACTTTGGCAGGTGTCGCTCATCGCTTGAGCCGTTTGGTCCGTTTTTTGGTTCTGTCTGGAGTTGGAGGTTCGGCCGCAACAATTGCAGGTGCTTGCTTAACTTCCGGCCTCACATAATTCTTTGGGCCTGTGTAGCCAGGCTGATGGTTTAAATTCCACCCTTCGCGGTATGAGTGTATCGTGCATCCGAACTTCGTCTGGAATGCGCGGCCTGGCCAATCTTTGGTGGGTAGGCAGTCCGGATGCTCACATTGGGCAAGGTGCTCCTTCTTGAAGCAACTTTGTCTGGCTGTCGATTTACATGTTGTGCTGTGAACTTATAGTCAGTTGGCTATGCTCACTAGTTTCTGTATAGGGGATCCGTCGTTTCATGTCCGCACCCCCTCCATGATCGATCCCCGGGATCGCGTATCCTTCCAATATTTAGATGACAAAGTCATAATTGATAGCGATAAGTTTCTGTCAGTTTGAACATCTATGTTTGACAGAAATTCATCGCAATCGATCTCAAACCAAGAAATGTGCATCGACTAGCAGACACGGATAAATGAACGAAACTTGACAGCTCAGCACAGACTTACCAGTGGTGAGGCATGGTGTCTGAATCGTGATCGCTCAATTTTGGATCTCGATTATTTGGAGGACTGCGTAGAGTCTCGGTGGTCATGGGCTTGAGGAAGGCTGAGATGGTTGCCATTCCGTCTCGAGCAGCGTTCATGCCATATGTATAGGCCCAAATTATGGTATATCTGCGTTCATCTTGCTGGCACCATGGAAGCATGCCAAACTCTCATGAGATACTCAAGTCCACAGTCAGACCTGAAAGCAGACCACAAGTTGAGAATTGCTCTTGCCATTCACAAAGAACTACTGCTAGCACAATTTTCGAGATGGCCCCTAATAGCATTTCGGAGTATTATTAGGTATACAACGATTGGTCTAAGTTGATGGTCCATGCATAGAGCCCGCAATGAGGGCTTTGTAGCAGTAGCGGAAATGAAGTGTTCGTCCTCGGCGAACCCTTGGGCATAAAGAGAAGGAGAACACCAGTTCATTGTTTGACTGAATTTTGCCATACTGTTTGCAAGGAATGCCGCATTCGATATTTCCCTTGCGAAAATGATGGCCCATAGCAAATCACTACATACTGCTCATAGCTTTCGCGTATTTGCTTTCCAGGCCACCGAACGCGACTCCTTAGATCTCGGATAAAGAGTAAGACGACCTCCTCCGCAGAATTACCATAACACAAACTCTTGCGACTCCCTACCTTCACCATCAACACTCTCAGTCACAATGTCTTTATCAGCTCAGGTTCCTCATGCTACCGGTCAGCAAAGCCCAAATTCTGTTGCCAGTTCTTTTTCTCTTGAGAAGGAACCCATGAAGTCTGAGAAACCTCAGAAACTAAGGACAACACGGCAAATCCATGCTAGGCTGTGCAATTGTCTGAGGAAGATAGCGCGTAAAATGCCTTTCATAGGATCGAAATTCGAGAAGGAAGAACGACACCCTCCTGGTAAGCTTGATCTATCATAATTATAAGCTGTTTGTACTTATTCGACTTTTGCTAGCTCTCTCAACGACTTCGACCGATGAAAATGAAGACGAAAGGATCTGGTGGGGAGACGTGAGGGACATCGAAGATCAAGTATTGATCGATCTTGCTGTCAAGCATCTTGGTGTGACGCATGGTTTAGTTTGCTCGGTTCTTGAGAGGCTCGAGGGCTCCTACAACTGTGCCTATGTCATACAGTTCTCCGAAGGTGCCAAATTCGTCATTCGGGTTCCAGCTGCCGGCCGTCCTGGTCGTTGGACTCAAGCAGATGCAGACGCTCTACGCTCTCAAGTCCTGACTATGGCCTATATCAGGCGACACACCAACTTACCTATTCCTGATACTCTTTTCTTCAGCACTTCCTTAGACATTGAAGGTTTCGGGTACCCATTCATTATTTCTCAATACTTGCCCGGAAAGCAGCTATCGGAAGTATGGGGAACAGGGATAGACTACGACGAAGACTTGGAAAGGAAAAGACAGAAAATACTTCGTTCCTTGGCTCAGACCATGTCAAGGCTTCAGTATCTATCTTTTCCCGCCTCGGGCTCGCTTTATTTTCAACACAATGTTGATGATAATCCTCAGGTTGGTCCAAGGCACATGGTAGACGAATCTAGCTATCCTAATCGGATACCCTATTATGAAACAGCTTACGGCGACACTCCTTCTCACCTTCGAAATCGCTTGGACCTTTGGTGGGAGCAAACCAAAACGAACGTTAATTACGAATTGAGCCCCTTCTCCCCCGAAGCAATGGAAGCGAACGGGAAATACGAAATCCTCAAAATGGCGATCGATTCTCTTCCGCTTCCCGATTCTGGACTTCTCAACGAACGCCGCCAGCCCATCGAATCTTTTGTTCTAGCCCCACCAGATTTTGATTACCAAAATATCCTTGTTGATGATGACGGGAACGTGACTGGTCTACTCGATTGGGACGGCGTCCACACAGTTCCCCGCTTTGCAGGCTACACAGCCCTTCCCCTCTGGCTAACCCGCGACTTCACCGACGCCCGCTGGGAATGGGACGGTGAAATCGGCAATTCCGACTGGGATCTCGCTCGATACCGCCAATGCTACGCAGGATACATGTACAATGCCATGCAGGGCCAGGGTGATTGCAGATTCACCGCCAAGAGTCATTTGTTCCAGTTACTGCAGTTTGGTGTTGAAAGGGAGAATAAGATGAGTTGGGGTGCTGTAAGGAATTTTTTGAATCCAATATTGGGGAGGACAGAGGCGAGGGCATATGTTATCAAGGTCGGAAATGAGGCGTACGGGTGGTCAAGAGGTGAGGAGGGGTGGTTGATGGAGAGGATGGAGGAGTTGTTTTCGTGCGAGTTGGGTGTTGAGCATGGGCTTTATATTTAGGTTTCGTGTGTGGTGAGGTTGGAGGGGTAGATGGGGAGATTGCCGGGTTTAAAGGTTATGAAATGGAGTCAAGGATCGCGTTCGCGTACGACACGACCTTTATATCCTGTGTGCAGTTCCGGGAGAACAGGAGTCTTGGAGGATTCAATCAATTCTTACGGGGTCATCAATTCCTTCGATTCAGGGTTGCCCAATCGTCCACCGGAACAAAAGTTGTTTAAATTGAACAAAAGCGCCGCTACCCATGTTAGCCTATTACCTATGTGAGAGTAAGATCAAGGATAAATGGTTGGATACCCTTCGGGCGTTCGGAACAAGGCTGAGGCTGTACAAGGAGCCGCTACCCTACGAGACGCTCTCGAGAGTACATCCCCACCATGACCCAGTCTCAAGTGTAATCCAGTAGTTCTCAAGCTATTTAACAACCAGGGACCATGAAGTCTAGACACCAGAAGAGCTCATTTGTGCATGTTGAAAGTGGCGTATGATACAGCCTTGGGCCTGGTGTGGCTGAGCTCGACAGATGACGCATTGTTTAGCCGCCAGCCAAGCAATTTGCGACAAACTACGACGGCGATGGCGACGGCGACCTCTCAACTGAACTCGAGAAACCAAACCCTGAACCTCTAGAAGGAAGAGACACAGCCCCCTACAAATTGACCTTATATTCTTCCCATTGTGCCCTCCTGAGGCCCAAACTCACACCTCGCTTTCTTCACAGCTTACTTCCGGTACAATCAAGGAGCCCCTCCACCCCTCCATATAAGCCACCTCCCTGAACATGGCAGGCCACCACGACCCAAGACTGCTTTATTCCATAGCCGGAATCAAAGCTTATCATCTTCAGAATGGCGAGGAATCGCCATTGAACCCCTCAGGACCACAGCTTATGTCTCTTCTTATGGTCCCAACAAATGTACCCGCATCAAGTGCAGGCTCTCCACCAGAAGAAGACTTCTATCTCCACCTGAATCTCCCTCCGGAGCTCGACTTGGCTCTTCCAGCGACTACTCAGGTCTACCACCAGCCCCCACGATCATACCTCATTCCACGATGGGATTTGGGTCCAGACAGTGGTGCCTTCACCCGCATCGAATTTCCAGCAATCGGTAAAGGCCCGAACTCTGTCACACAGGAGGATGTAGACACATTTGAGACTATACTGGCACAATGCACGGCATTCTTAGAGCGGGCTCAGGCACCACCACTTGGCAAAGGAGCTCAAACATACAATCCAGCCGACTATGCCCCCGGCCAAGGCTATGCCTCTGGAACTGGTTCTGGAAAGCATGGACAGATTGTACTGATTGATGAAGAGAATGGAAGTGTGGTTGGTGAGTTGACAGAGAACGTCGATATGATGAACGACTCCAAGGTGCGACCTGGAGAGAAGGGTATGTTGACTATTTTCTGGAACATGGTACGCCGCTTATGAACGTAATGACAGACCCAGTTGAGATCAAGATGTCAGAAGATGGCAAGAGAATCGAAGTCGTACCAATCTCAGAAGAATATCTCCGCCTAGCCAACCACCCAGCCTACGCGAACTCCACCATTGTACAGAACGCAGCAGCAGCTTCTCGATTGATTGTTACAGGAACTGGCTATATCAGCAACTTGATGGTCACCAACGCTGAGAAATTTACACGAAGCACGCAGCCCACCGAAAAGCCTCTTGTGTTTGCACCAACGACTCACGACCGAGTACGCAAAATCAACAGCGCCACGCAATCTGCGGCATCACTATCGGCTAAGACAGTCGGACAGGCCACAAAATTTGCCCAAAACATTGGTGCTAAGGTGGCTGGACGAGGCGAAAGAAAAGGCAAGACAGACGAGTACAAACCTGGTCTTTTGAACAAGTCTATGATTGCTTTCACGACAGTGATGGACGGTGTAGCCACCTCTGGCAAGCATTTACTGACTCAAAGTGGCGCGGCCGCCACGACTGTTGTCGGTCACCGGTATGGACCAGACGCAGGCGCCATCACTGCTGAATTGGCTGGCGGTGTGAAGAATGTTGGATTAGTGTATATTGATGTTACTGGTGTTTCGAGACGTGCTATTATCAAGGCCACAGCGAAGGGAATGGTAGGCTGAGAAGATTGCATCACGAGTAGAATGACTACTAAACTTGAGATAGGTTGTCGGTCGCGTCAAAGTCAAGGACGGTCAAGACGCAGACATCATTGTGGGAGGCGGGGCCGGTGAAGAGAATGCCCATCCACACGACAGTCAAACTTCTGGACACCCTACTACTTTTAACACCCAGCCAACAGGCGGACCTTCTAATTCCTCGTGGTCTGGTGCACCCCAAGGTGGCAATGTGCCGCCACCTTCTTATGGATCAAATGACGGTGGGCACCTTGCAGGTGCGAAGGGACAGTCGAATCTGCCTGAAAAATGGAGATGAAATGGGTCTTTTATCAGAAGACATGGATGGGGTAAAAACATGGCATTGAGACGAAGGTTAGCGTTATGATATACGAGGTTATACTTTGATGGGCTTATGGGGGGACGCGGGTTCTGTAGAGACCATTATTCCTGATAACTCTATCGACCGTAGGAATTTCCAAACAGCCAACCAGGTACGTCTTGCTTAAGTTCGATTGAAAAGCATACCGAAGGAACAACAAAACTTGGGATTGCTTCTGGTCGTGTTGGATGTGTTGTGAGATTCACCGCATCTACGTCAAAAAAGCACCGTCCGGAACAATGCTACGAGCCCTCATTATCTGCCCGCAAGAAAGGAAATTGACTCGAATCCCAAACCTCTCCGCCCCCGCTCGTTGAATTGGGGAGATATTCTAGAAGAGGCAGAGCTTTTGCCATGTTCTCCACAACGACGCCTTATCAAATTCGACGGTCACGGGCCGCATAGGGCTTCAGGAAACCGGGTGGGCTTCTGGAAGCAACAAATGCCGCAGCTAAACCTAATCCAGAAGTTTTAGCGAAGTTTCGGTGAAATTTGGACCAAAGCGCTTAGGCCAAATGTTCTGAATTACTACTTCAGGATATTCTACCTACCAATCGGGTTCCTCGGTCGGTAAACGGGAGACATTCAGCCTGATGGATTGCCGCTGGGTCACCCGAATGCTTCACGCAGGCCGCTCTACAACCTTGCGACTCATCTCACCCGCACCATGACACGTCGAATGTTCCAGAAGATGTGAACATTGCTTCTCACATGACAACCATATGTACCCGCACAACCTCTTTCGTTCGCGTTGCCATGACTGGCAGCTGACAATCTTACACACCCATTCCAAATGCCGCGATTTAATTGGCTCGAAAGTGGGACCAGATTGATGTCTTCTCGCTATGGGAGGGATCTACATCCGCAGTATGGATATCTCAATTCCTGTCCATTGGGAAGAGAGCAGGTATAAGTACCAGACGACATATGCAGAAGGCTGAACTTCATCAGTACAGCCTCAACATCTCATCAGTACCATCAACTCATTCTTACATTTCAAACTTTGATCATATCCCAAGCCAGCCAACCAGCCGTCAATCGCCAAAATGAAGTTCATCCTCGCCCTCGTCGCTCTCTGCGTTACCTCAGTGGTCGCTCAAGACGGAAAATGTGCTAAGGAAGCTGCTGCTGTTCCAGCTTGTGGTGTACGTTTACTCTCATCTCAACCCCCTCTATTCGATCCCCTTCCATTCCAATCTTCCCTACTCTAGCACTCAATTTTCCCCCCTGCTCAGTCTTTACACACCAGTATAAGATGCCAAACTGACATTTCTGTGAAGCAAAAATGCATCGAAGATGCTGCCGCCACCGTTGGTTGCAAATCAAAGGACTTCGACTGCTACTGCAAGAACGCGGAGAAATATGCGGCCACGGCGGGCAAATGTCTCATTGCGGCTCCATGCAGGTCCCAGGCTATGGCGGCTAAAACAGCTAGCGATGCTGTTTGCGCTTGTGTGAAGGGGAGCAGCCCGCCACCTGCTTTGAGGAGATTTTAGATGCGAGATGGAGATTGGAGAGGGAGGTGAGGGGAGAGTGGTAGATGGTGGTGATGGTTCGGAGGAGAGTGGTGGGGTGATTGGTTGATGAGTTGGGAGAGGATGGACGATGAGTTTGTAGGCTGTTAGGCTGTTAGGCTTAGGAGAATGGTATTTGACGCGTTAAAATGGAAAAATTGGTGCTTGCTATTCGCTGTCCGAATTGATTTTCATGGTGTGGGGAGCTGGCATACTCGCTATTAAGAGCATAAGGTGCTCAATGCACCTTTACGGCAGCCGTCGGTATCTGGGCAGAAAGTTCAGTTACGAGGGAGAAACGGCATCTCCTCCTGTCGAGCCTAAGACAGATACGTTCAAGCCTTGTATCAAAAACACTTTTGGGGCCTTGAGGGGGAACTTGGCGTAGTAAGTAGCAAGGCCAAGACAGCAAAGACTGGGAAGGGTGAGACCGAGATGACTAAGACCAGACACCATCGGTAAATTTGTTGTTGCTTTAGGGTATTTTGCGATCAACCCTATCCTTGTGTTCAGTCTCGACAAATGATCTTTTCGGCTGACTCGCGATCTCAGGGTTTGATATCCCTGGTGCAAGCAGGCGTCTCCACAGCCAGTCGCGCGGACGGTATTGGCCAGGGCAAGGAGGCGGGTAACTGCCATTATCGCAGCTTGTATTCCTATATTTAGCGTGCAGCCCGGATTACAGATCGGGAGCATGATGTTCCCCCAAGTATCCTGAAGAGGAAGTGGATACGTGTTTAGGCGCGCTTGTGATCCGGGGACCTGGTCTATTTTTTGCTTCCCTTGCCGGGGGTTTCTCCGGATACCTGGCTGCTGGGTACGAGTCTGTTTGGTGATTGGGAGGTGGAAAGTACGGTGGCGAGTATATCTTGGTGAGATTGGTTTTCGGTCTGGATACAGTGTGCTGTGCACGACAGGGAAAGTCGGTGGCTTTATCGGGGAATTTGGTAATCTTACCATGAGAATGCTGTTTAGTGCGGGTCATCTTTCGATGGGGCATGGACCTTGGCGATACTCATGGGTTACACGGAATCTCCAGTTTTGAAAAGTCGGTAGAGTGGGAATAACTGGGTTATTGGAAGAATCGGCATGTGAGTTTGCCTCGTCTTTGGAAATTGCCGTTGACGGTAAACTGCAGACTGATAGAGCACATTGGGATTGCAAATGCCGTTTCGCAGCAGGAAACTTGAGTACGATGTATCGACTTGCTTGAGGATTGAGGGAGGGGCTAACCCTCTTTCTATCTATACAGATGAGGTGTTTTTTCCCAGTCTACCCAGATGCTATGTTTGCTGTCCAACTGATATGGGTATTGAAAGTCCATTATTCTCTTCTCACCCCGTCCCCCAAATCCACCACGCTATCATTGGTCGACGCCTCCACCCCTTACGTTCTGGCTGTGCATACGCTGTTCGCTGCCACGCCAACGGTCACATAAGGTGACCCCCGGTGACATTCATGGGACGCCATGAACTTCCAGTTTTTACACTCGGCGCCAGTTTTATCGATTGAGAGGGTACAACCATTGAATGGGGTCCATGGTTCCACTCCGCCGCTCGCAAGGTACGTATGAAATCCAGCGAAGGCGTTTGCGTCCTTGTATTGGAAGCAGCAGTAGTATGCGAAGCTGGACTGGGCGAATAGGATGGCTGGAAGGAGGGTTTGGAATTGCATGATGATTGGGTGGTTGAAGCAGTTCTTTGGCGGTTTCTTTTCACTGGTGGGTAGATCAATGGTGTGAATAACAAATCTTGGTGTTGATATGCGATCGGCAAGGCTAGGTAGGCTGAGTCCACGGCGCGGAGTTGACGGTTGCAGGTCTTGATTGATGGCGGTGATTCGAGAAAGGTAGGAAGTTGGTGAAGAGTGTCTGTTTTGAAAAAGGAGGAAAAATTCTCAGTACTTATATTGTGCTCCATATATCAACGAAGATAAATATAGAATTTCCTATTCAGTCGAGACTGAAATTCCGAGAGCCCGCCCGCGATTCCAATCTGTGCTCGACCACTTTAGACCACGAGCTTCTTTATTTATAAATCAGAAATCAGTCAATTGACATGTGTCGGCTAGCTTTCGCTGTGGGGGAGAGCTGTTATAATAGCCAAGCACTTTGCACTCAATTCACGGTCATCGGAAATGTTGTAATCTTACAGGGGTAGTTCTTTTTCTATATCAAAATTTAGGGGATGATCCTTGCCTTCCGAGGTAATTTCTCATTCGCACCTCCACCCTGCACTCATCCTCATCATTAACAGTCCATCTCCCCGCACGGTGCTGACAACTAGGGGCGGGAATCGAGACGGTACAAGAAGAACGCGAGGGTGAAGCCCTAGCATAAGTGCGCTCCAACTCACAATCTCCAATCCACTAACTAGCCACCCTGCGATACCACGGCATCATTTCCCTCTGTCCAGATGTTCAAAAAGCCAAACACCGACCTTAGTTGCAGTCAAGAGCGTTGTCTGAGACCCCCCTCAAGACCTGTTCCGCCCAATGATGACGAGGGAAATGAACGCTTCTCTTGTTTGTGCATCGAAACTTTTACACATGCTACGTCTGCTCTGATGTTCAGAGACGATAATCTTGCTGGGTATTTGCCCATCGGCACACACCCCGTGAAGAGGTCCAATTCTGGATGGCCATCGAGCATGGAAACCACCATTGAAAACGTATTCTGTCCATTTCCTCCGTCCCGACAAAGGACCTGCGCGGAAGGCGAATTAGGCGTGGATTGCAGTATGGAAAGATCTTTTAGAAATAAGCAATACGCCGAATTACAAAACCTTTACCTGGGAGAACGACACATACACTCCTCCTTTTAAGGATTCAATAAGCTTGAAATGGACTAACGAGCATGCCGACGTAGCACTGTAAGCGGTACTGTCTTTATCATCTCCGTTGCAGCTGAAATGGCTCCCTTAACATCAGCTCAGCAAAATCGGACAGTGCGGGTTGCTGAAATCCAACCTCAAAAGTCGATCAGTGCCAAGGTCTCTAGTCATCGAGAGTCACTGGTCACTATGTCATAGGATAGATGCCAAGACTATGTCATCCTATGGAAAGGTATCGGATGAAGGCATTCACGCATTATAGGGATGCCACCCAGCTAAACTGCAGAGGGCAAGGTCCGTGCCATCATCTATCGAGGGAGAATTACATCGGGATGAATGAGACTTAGAGGTTTATCCGATGGATGAAATGGACATCGAGCTTCATCCTATCGCTAACTATCGGATGACTCCATGACTAGTGACTTTGATCAGAGTGACATTTAGTAAATCCGAACCGTTGTCTGAAAGGATGGGCTGGCGTAATAAACTCCTTTCTTATAGCGGTGATTCTCTTCCTAATATAGAACTTTGGAACCTGGGGTAGAGTACGAGATGCGTCATGTTCGACGGTGGCTACGGAGGGCACGACAAATACCCGCCTCTATGCAAGGTTGTACATACAACTCACCAGGTAAGCAGCAGAATCTATTGCTCCTCGCAGTAGTAGGTACAAGACTACAAGCAGTGAAAAAGAAGCTAGAACAACAAAACGTGTAAAACGAAAATGAGGCGCCATCTCCACAAGCTCAAGTATTTAAAACCGCTGATCCAAAGCGGTGAATACCAAAAATTACTAGATAGTACTTGTTGTACAAACAAACCCTCCCAGCCATTCGTCCACCCTCAAATACAAAACAAGGTCCATCCCTCCCTAATCTCAGCCTCACTCCGCCTCACGCGCCTCCATCATCCCCATCCCCATCACCTGCCCCGCGTCACACATCTCCATCCCTGTAAACCCTTCATATAACTGACCTCATCGCACGACTCCCTACAGTATGTACACTCCCTCTCACCCATCGCAACAGTTCCAACAACAAAACTCCATCAACAATGCCTCTCCTCCCCCTCGCCCTCGCCCTCTCCATCATCCTCATAAAAGTCGCGTCTTTGACCGTCATCGCCGCCTGGCTAATCGGGGATCGCTATCACTAAGGTAGTACCAAGAAAACCCACCTCCCAAAAGCCGGAATCTCTCCATCCGAACAAGGCGCCCCCACCCCACTTTTCCCCATGAAACGGGGAAATCACGACATTCCATGTATTGAAGGAAACCAGCGACACGCCCGAGGTCGAGATAAGGTGAGATAACCTCTCGCACTCCTCTCCCACAAAAAACCAAACTAACAAAGAAGAACAAGAGGAAGAATCCCCCACAACAACAACAACAACAACAACAACAACAACGACAACCACACCCCGAAACCACCAAAGCCACAGACGAAGAAATGTCTACAACATCCTTCACCGAAATCCCCATCCTCCCCCTCTCCCTCGCCCGCGATCCAAGTACAAAACAACACTTCCTAACCACCCTCCGCGAAACCCTGCTAAACGTAGGTTTCCTCTACCTCTCCGATACCGGGTTACCCCGTGATCTGGTGAGGAGAGTATGTGAGTTGACTGTTGATTTCTTCGATGAGGGCATCTTGAGTGTGGAGGAGAAGGAGGCGATTGAGATGAAGAAGGAGAAGAGCTTTTTGGGGTGGAGTAGGGTGAGTTTTTCATTTCTCTCTGTTTTCCGTTGTATGGCGGATGTGTTTCATTTGTTTGGAATTATTATGGTGTCGATGGTGTCTTGTCATATCAGCGCTGTTGTTGGAGTTGTTGCACATCGAACGGCATATCGTCAGGAGAGGCACTGGAAGAAAGAGGGGTTATCGAGATACCTCAGATTAATATTAGGATGTAAAAGCACAAGAGGGAATTGCTCCCCTTTCCGTCCACCAGTATAAAGCCCAACCCATAGGAGTACAGATATGAGACAAGAAATAGATACAAGAAGAGAAGACGAAGATATGAACAAAAGAAGAATACGAGACCCCAATCGCTAGACCGTCCACCCACAGATGTACAAGAGCAGATGGTTTGAACCTTGTTCGAACATGGAGTATCTTGAAGAAAAAAGCAGAAAAAGAACAACAAAGCTGACAACAAGAACAGCTCAACAATGAAACGACCGCCGGCCACAGCGACTACCGTGAACAACTTGACCTATCCACACCTCATCCAATTCCGGGACCAGAAGCGCCCTTGTACCACAACCTGCTCGCACCGAATCAATGGCCATCTCCAAAGAGTCTCCCAGACTTTCGACCAGTATTCGAAGAATACATGTCACGAATGTCGGAGATAAGCACCTTCTTCACCTCCCTCATCGCCGAAGCACTCGACATGCCAGCAACAGCATTCGACCGCTTCTTCGACAAAGACCAACAGCACAAGCTCAAAATTGTAAAGTACCCTGAAGGACCGGATTCGCAAGATCCAGTAGAACGACAGGGCGTGGGCCCACACAAGGACTCGATGCTCACATCATACCTGCTGCAAGCCTCACCTCAAATGGGTCTCCAAGCACAAAACACGTCCGGAGTTTGGGTGGATGTAAAGCCAATTGATGGGACTCTGGTCGTCGCCATCGGCCAGGGTCTTGAGGCTCTGACAGCTGGGTGTTGCGCAAGCACAACACACCGCGTACTAAGTCCATTGAAAGGAGAAGGGCCACGCTTTAGTGTTCCCTTCTTCCAAGGTGTGAGCTACGATGCAAGATTCGAGGAGATGGATGTGCCAGCACATGTGCGCCAGCTGAGAAAGAATCTTCTGGATAAGACAGGCGGACGTAAGGACGACGTGGAGTTCACGTTTCGCAAAGGCCGGTGGCAGCACCTGGGAGAGGCAACCTTGTCGAATAGGGTGAAGAGTCATCCCGATGTCGGAGAAAAATGGGTAAGTTGTCTCGAGCACATGCCATTTCTCGGTTCACTAAGACCGCAAGAATTTCTTGACTGCGATTCATGCTCGTGTGTGGGGTTGAGTTGTGTATCTGGAAGTTCGAAATGTTGCTGACTGCATCACAGTATCCGGATCTCCTAGCCAAAATCCGGAGAGAGCAAGCCCGGCAAGAAGGGTGGTCAGAAGCGCACTGATTGGCCTGTGTCTGCAAGAAAACGTGAAGTAGAATTAAGTTAAGGATATGCAAGGTGACATAATGAAGGAATCCCTGAATATTATTCGATGTCGGATAGTCTGATTTATGGATTGCAGGCAGACGGTGTGTAGTGCCTCAAGTAGCGTTGCAGCTAGATCAGCACTATGGTTCGGCGGCCGTTCCCGCTTTCTCCACTTGGGGTATGGTTCGCCGTTTCGATGCTGTCAAGCTGGTGGCTTAGGTGGCGTCCTCCAAATTGCGACCGTTGTTTCGCGCTATATCACGAGACTGTAGCACTCCGCGGGGGACCGTTGGAAGAAAGAACAGTCCTGACTCCTAGCTCTTCAATTTAACGCACTGCACGAGCCGCTTGCGAAAGAGGAACTTGGCATTGGCCGATATACTGATATGATTTGTGCTTTCTCATTATCAACCTTGCCGAATATCCTGGTCGTTCGGATTTCGCCGTCATATCACCATAGCTGGTTGATGATCGCAAATGCAACTGTGTCGGTCCGAGATGGGCGGGGCTCGGTCCAGCTCCCCGTCTACCAACGTCACTCTCACCACTAATCTCCTCCGCATGTGGCATCCTCTGCGGCCGTATTGCCGGTCCGAAAATTGGTGAGGCTGAACCAGGCCAAATCCAGAGCATGTGCTACATCTGCATCCTGTGGATTTATTTTTGTGATGGTAAACATCTCCCGTAAGCGAAGACCATAGCGAGCGGTTGAGAATGCCTTCGGTCGACCAAGCTGAGAAGAATGGAAGTAGTTGTCAGGCTCGCTCATCGAGCAGGACATCAGGACTTGTCCGTCATTTTTGCTTTAATGCTCGTGTTTCATGCTGTTGGAATGCATGTTGTACATGATCTGCTGTTGCTGAGGTTGTTGAGCTTCCATACCCGACCGTTGTTGTATCATATGCATCTGTTCCGGCTCGTGTGGTGACACAGGCATGTACGCCTGGCCTTGAGAATGTGGGTATGTTGGATAAGCTGTGGCAGACGAGGGGGCCATGTGGGCGTTGGAGTGGCCAGGGTGGTATTCGGCTACATGGCCAGTCGGACTCCTTGTCTGCGCATATGGAGCCATCATCTGGGGTTCCGGCTGATATTGCTGATGGTGTTGCATTGGTCGGCCATTCGTGTCGACGACATAGTTGTGACTTGGTGCATATTGTTGCTGTTGCTGCAGAGCCGGATCCATGGGCTGCATGTGGCGTTCAGGTTCCGGAATGGGAGGTCCAACTGGAGAATGTTGCGAATTCCATCGCATGTTTCCTGCGACAGGCGAGGCGTCGGCTATCGATGGAGAGCGCTCGATGGTCGAAGATACAGGGCTGTAGGTGGTGTTCCAGGCTTCTTGAGGTGCCATCGACTGTTGCACCGAAGTCGCAGGCACTGATCGGGGAGCTGGGGTCGAAGACGTGCGCACTTGGTTTGAAATTTTCATCCTCGAATTGTGGTTTGGAGAAGCGGGTGCGGCTGGGAGCATGACGCTCTCAGAGTTGATTCCTGTTGGCACATTATTGTCAGCGTATTGTTTTTATGTATTGCATACAGTAGACACTAGATGAGATTCTTGGGTAACGCAACTAGGCCACAAAAAGCAGCGCAGTGCAATGCACAATCAGTACGTACCATTCTCGGACAAAGCCGCTACTGCGTGGTTTAGACGACCGCGCAATATGGCATTTTCTTGCTCCAGCTCCTCGTTGCGCTGCAGGGCCTGCATCAATTTTGCGCTCGTATCGTTTGTTGCGCTGAGATCGGCGATGCGACGCTCCAGAGTTTCGATGTGGTCCTTCGTCCGCTGGCGGATGGCACGTTGGGCCTCTCTGTCGTTTGCGCGTTTGCGCTCGAGTTGTGCAGCAGTCAAGGTCGACACACTGCGCGTTCCGGCGCGTGATGGGCGACGCTTTGCGCCGGGGGTGCTCTGCTTGGAGCTCTGGCTCAGCGACTCGGGCGAGGGCATCTTTTGCATGGACTGCATTGTGTGAGGCATTGCGGGATCCGACATTACGTAGAATGGATGTGGATGGGCCGCAAACTGTGGGTACTGAACAGAAATCATGGGTGTTGAGAGCTTCGCGATGGAAGCCGTCGTCGGGAAATGCTCTCGGGCGCCGGGGAAAGTGCGGGTTATCTAGCGGACAACAGGAGATTTCCAAGGTTACTTCAGCCTCTTGTCGGTCCAGTTGCAGGTTCGGGGGAGCCGGGCAAGATTCAACTGCAGCTGAGTGGTCGTCCTCGCCAACTGTCAAAGAAGAAAGTATCGGGTATCAAGTATCGAGTACTAAGGTATCTGAGAATGGAGTGATCGCCTGGATGGTTCAGTTAACACATGCACTCTCCGCAAGGACTGGAGGCATAACCCTGTGGAGATCCTCACGTTCTTATGAAAGACAAGAGCACCGTGCCTGGGAGCTCAGGCGCTGAACTTGGATCAGCTCGGGTTTAAGCTCACCACGCACGCACTGGCTCTGGCTCTGGCACTGGCACTGGCTCTGGCTCTGGCTCTGGCTTTGGCTTTGGCTATGGCTGGAGTAGTGACGGTGGACGGACGAAGAATTCAAGGGCTGCAGATCGGTCTAGAAAGCACGCAAAATTTAGAAGGGCTGGATGAAGCCGCTGAGCAAGATTGGCCAGGCAGTATGGAGAAAGTGCAGACGCAGGAAATGATGGTGCCGCCACTGAAGGCTGCTGGGCACTGGTAAACAAGTAGTACTTTGCCGATACAGGACTGGTGAATCGATATCATGGGCCGAGCGTTCCTGATGGCCTGTGGGCCACGCGTAGAACGCTATCTGCAGCTCTGGCGGGGTCGTTTCAGCTTCTTGCTCGTTCATGGTTGAAAGTGAAAAGAAAAGCCTGCGTGAGGCTTTGTTGATCAACACTGTGTAATGGCTGGCCCACGATACGACCCCAGGACTATCCATACATGGTCGTCAAGGAAGAAGTCGAAGTCAAACTACAGTACCAAGCGTTCACCACTGTTGGGGGGCTTTGGATGCCCCTTTCAACGCTGTGGAATCAACCAGTCTCTCTGGAGCCGCGAACTGGTGGTCGTTGTTGTGGCGTACTTCTCCAGTGCAGCGCCAACGTCCATCAACACCTGGCAGGCTAGACTAGATGACAGCCGCCAGAACGTTCGTGGATGGCAAGTGTCTCCGCACAGATCAGAAACGTCAGCCATGACAGGCTCTCCGTACCTCCGTACTTGTCTGCACTCGGTGTGATGCGGGATAGCGCAAGAGCATCACTAGCACTTGTGGCTATGTAAAGCCTGTCCAAGTTCCGATGTCCAAGGCTGCTCGACCTTCCACTTCGAAACCAGCCGTTTGATCGTCGGGCGTTGGCAGATGATCGAGGATAGCACGCACGCTTGTTACTACTCAACAGAATGTCTCTGCATGATCAGCAAAGGACGAGTGGATGCACAGTTACAAGGCGAGTACCCTGCGCCAGATTGTTAATCGGCAGCGATCTTGCTAGTCCGAAGGCGGATAGATGAAATGCTGCATGCAGTAAACAGAGTTGAGGACCCGCTAGAACTCAATCTCCCGTTTCTGATTAAGTCGCCAACTGCCTTGGAATGGCGAAGTGGCGTTTCTGATACCACAGTTCAGTTCTCTGGGGCGACCGAGTCCGAGAAGCAACCACCGTTCTGAGCATTTCCCAAGCGGAGAGATTGTACCCATAGCCTGCGTTGTCTAGAAGCTGCTGCAGGACTTAATCCTCCGCACGCTCCATGACCACAACCACATTATCTCCCACATGACCGAGGACGTCTAAATGGGGTTCTTACGCGTCGGCGTCAGACAGCGTATCATGGCAGAATAACCCTCCAGCCGTTGTCTACAAAGGCAAGCTCTCCTAGGTCGATATCACGTCTGCCACCATCCATATCAAAAGGCCTCGTACCCTGCGAGAAAGCGGTTGATCCTCGGGGAATCGAGTTCAGAAATGAGGGGTGCAGGAGGCGGTGCTTACTACATGCACGTATTTATCCCGGAACAGGCAAGGTTTCTGATATAGAAGCTGGAGGCCAAAAATCTTGGGTGAGATATCCACGAGGTAGCAAGGTTTGTCGGAAAGCCGGCAAAAGAAAGAGAAATTGGGACATTTCAATTCGACTGGGCTTGCAATGGCCGATTTGCCCATGCCCATGCCCATGCCCATGCCCTGATTTATTGTCCGGCTCCCACAGGCCCAGGAGCTCCCTGTCGTCGGTAGGAGGTAGCCTGGGCCTTGGACTGCCACGAGAGCAGTTGGGACTTGGGACTTGGGGCCTTGGGCTGCCCATCATTGCAGCCGATCTCCCACAACGTTGTCTGTATCATCATTGGTTCAATTCGTCATCCGGTCATGCCCTGACAGCTTTCTGACGCCTGGTCAATGCGCTCAGGCTGTTTGTCCAGAGCCCGTGGAGTTACCAAGTCCACTACCACACTACTACTGGGAATTATCGCTACCACACTTCTTCACACCCAAACAATGGAAAAGAGAGCCGTGTCAGGCACTTTCAGGATCGACTTGCCGGCTTGGAGCTTCTCGATGCGGATTTCAGGGGCATACAGGTCACGGGTCGAGCCTTATCACCAGAGCAGTAGGTCCAGAAAGCGAGTCCATCGACGGTGCTGTGACAAAAATAATCTTACCTCGCCCCGCCATACATGATCAGAAGATGATGCGACAACCGGGATCCATCATTCTCCACAGGCGACGGCCTCGCAGCGGCCTTCCCTTGCGGAACGCGGCCGTCAATCGTCACTTCAAACTTGTGGCTTTCCTTAGTTGCTTAACACCTGTTGGCAAAAGTTACTCCCATGATTACCCTGCAGATGCGTACAAGTCCTGTTCTTTAATCGGCGGTTTCAGAGTATCAAACAGGTACACACCTATTTCGAGGTTGAGTTTGCTGCTACGCTCCATCTTGCCAAGTAACATGCACGACTCAGGTACCGTTCTTCATCATCAACATGGCCGTGCAAAAGCCAGATTTGGTTACTCAATCTCCCGGTTATTGTCTTTAGCTTTTTGCTCCCTCCCGTCCCTCCTTGGACTAAGATGTCCCTGAGCTCCACCGTAAAATTTCAGAGACATCTGGGCACTCACTGGCCTTTGCTGACGCGCTTGTCATGTTTGTGATTCCGTATCGGGGTACTCATAGGGGAAACCGCCATGGGATCAGAGACAGGACTGGTTATCGCAATCAAGTCAAATTTCGGGCAGACTTCGAGAAGTATAACGGCTTTCTGGAACCTCCTTTGACGACTCGTGATTCTGCGACTCATGCTTCTTCATGATTAGCAAGTAATTCGCCGTTGCCTCACAGGCTCGCACGCAATTACGGGAACGACGATCAACGTCAGTGAGGACCTGATGCGATCCAGGAGCCGGGTTTCAGTACTCTCCACAACAGAGCTAGAAGAGTTGAGGGTGATCACCTTGAACTCGGCAGCACTGACTTTCTGGTAAATTGGTTTTGATAGTCGGTCAGATTGTGAGCGATGCGAATCTCCATTTTAGAAACTTTGATACCAATATTATCTCCGGTTACTGCGCAGCTGGAAGAGCACTAGGTTCCTGGCCTTGCTGTGTTGCTCTAAACGACTTCATCTTTTCCATCGAGTCTCCATATATCGTTGAATAAAAGAAACAAATAACTCGGTAGATTCTCCGTCAAAGCAGTCAGATTTGATCCACTGAGAGCTGACGCTTCCCCAACCCTCCGAATAGACCAACCAACCATGGAGCGGAAGAGAAACTGCAGCGGGTCTGATCGACTAACGAAAGAAATGCCATTTTGCATTTTCTGGCAGAAGGCCGAGTTCCCACGATTTGGAAGGCTCCTCCTCCTTCACTTGGCGCTCAGCGTCTTGATTTGAATGTTCGACATGACTTGGGTACCTCCGACCGTTGCAAAGAAAAAGTCCATTTCGATATGGCTCTACCGGTCAGCATCGCGATGGTCGTGCATACAATCACAGACATTGCGATACAAACCGTGAAAGATCAAGGATGCACGTCGCATCGCTGTGCCACAAGAATACATGCATAGCTTCCATGTGGGTCCCATGTTTATCAGGATCATACTTCCAAGATTCTTATCTAGCATCCAACACCGACGACGACGACGACGACGACGTACCTATGGCTTCATGCACAGTTGGCCAGTAAAAGGACAGTGGTTCAGTGGGTTGAAGCCGGATCACGTATGAGGCAACTTGCAATCATGTATGCTATGCAAGCTCACTGTTTGCTAATTAAAGAATCGAAAACCTGGCCAATTGCCTTTGCACTCTGCTTCGGATGTATGGTCTGTTTATGCTCGTAGTCGACATAAGTCACTTCAAACCTGGTTTCAAAACCTTCGGCCCATCTAAAGCTACTTCCGAAGCGTTAGCCAACGTCTAATCAAGTGAATCGTGCTCCACTACTCACTCGATAAGCGTCCATGTCATGCACCTGCGGACGCCAGTCTTATCTACACTACAGGCATCGGGCATTGCGTCAATGCAATCGCGGAAGAAATGGGCCCTGGAATCGTAGTGCAGGATCTCCATGGGTAAGAGATCGTTAATCGTTCTCAACCTTGACGCTGGTCCCGTTCTCCCTGATGTAGATGGCGGGCCGTCCGCACCTGCCGCCTATCCAGTTTGGAAGCTTCCTTTCAAGGCGACAGTAGAAGTTCGCAACCACGAGGATTGTGTTTCAGGGCTGATGTGCCGTTCAGCCTTGTTGACAGGAAGACCCCCAACGTTTCCCAGGTGGTGCTCCGGATCCGGAGATGGAGTCCCCACAAGATGCTTGATGGAATTGGCACAGTAGGAGTTACAGCCGAAGAAGTCGTCGCTGCCTTGAACAAGGACAGCTTGTTCGTCGGTGAGCAAAGGTAGCCTGTCTTGGAACTGCTTGCGCACTGAAGCCGGATACTCGCCAAAGTAGATGGGTTCTCCGAACCAACCAAGGAGCAACTCTTGTTTCCGGTGACACGATATCTTCTGCATCGTCTGGATCTCCCGTTCCATCCAGTCACCTTCACCTTGCATCGGCTTAGCGATGCGAATGCCATCTTTGAGCGAGTACTGCCAACTCACAGTTGAGCATGATGGCGATCCATCCACCGTGATGCGCACGGAAAACCTCCAACGCGGATCCATATGCGATGAGGATGTTATGGCCCGCAATTTAAAATCCTCGAGCCGAGTCATCTTCGGCGATCTTACTGATGTCTCTGGCACTGCCATGCGCAGATTGGCTGTTGTTGTATCCATGGATAACGCTACACCACGGTTCATTGAACATAATCCAAGATTTCGCGCCTCTGCCTTGGCCTCAAACACAACGTTTGCGTAGTGTGTGAAGTCCGTAACGAACTCGTCCTTGATCAGCATACCATCATATCGCTTCTCCAGGTGCCTGAAAAGATTTGGTGGTACAAAGAACAAAAGGTTCGATGCCAGCAGCTCTGAGATCTTGAGCAAACTTGAAGGAAGGACGAAGACCGTTCTCGTTCACTGGGCCATTATGATCACTAAGTGGGATGATGCGAGACCGTGAGAGTGAGTAACGGTATGTTTGACGCCCCCAAAGACCTTACAAAGAAAAATGTCCTCTGCTGTCGTTTGATGAGTCACAGGCCCCTTCACCAAAACTCCCGTCCGGCTGCAACTTCAACAGACAAATGACAGAACATGTCCCGTACCGAAACTCCTCTGCCATCAGCCTGCGCGCCGCCTTCCATTTGGTACCTGAGATCGACAATTAGCATACACATTCACATCTGGAGAATAGCAGCTTGCGCTGCGGTTGCAACGCCCCAAAGAGAACCTGAGCGCAATCTGGCTTCTATCGTTGTGAAGACAACAAGAGGAAAACAATCACGTTGAAAAAAACCAGAACAAGGTTATTTGCTCACTGATGAAAGTTCCTTCACCTGTTTTCTAGAGGTCTAGAACACCTGTCGTTCCTCACCGGTGGAAGATTTTCCGAAAGGAACCCTTTTCATTCTACTAGACTAGGGATCCCTCCGCGTCCCGTATTCCATCGGCTGTGTTTACCTCCATTCAGCCCAAAGACTCGGTCAATTTTATGACGCTAGCAATTCTGCCTCGCCTCCTGTTTGTTTTGATCAGATACTCTTTCTCGGCACCTTCCTCGTCCAGATTCTTTGCGGTGATTATAGGTCTCTTTCGGAGGTAACGAGATAAATAATACCTTCTGTTCTATGCAAGACGCCAGGAAGTCCATCGCAACGAGATCAGACTGCCACCCGCAACAACTTTTTTCGCCCTTCAAAACCTTGCCCTCCAAAACCCAAAACGGTTGTGGTACGATACTCACTTACCCCTGTGGGATACATGGACGCACTATCAGTAACGAGCCGCGTGGTGGCACTATCAACTAGGGTGGGCACAGCCAATGTAGCGCTATTGCAATATTCAAATGCGATCTAAAGCCAAGATATCAGTGAATATTGCTGTAAAGAGTCGCCGAGTACGGAGTCATACAGTAGGGACTTTACGTATATTTTAAGAGGATATTTAGTGGTAAATTCAGTGCATTTTGGGCGAAGATTTGGTAACACATGATATATGTTTTGAGCGTTATACTCTACTGTGGACATCACTTGTGCTATTCAGCGTGTAGTTTATTATAGATAGTGATAAATGTCCCACCCTGCTATCAACGGCCACCCAATAGATAGGGAACCGCAGTACTGTGGTATAATCTGGATTGAACATGAAGTCTCCACTGTTGTCCATGATGGTACATCACAGTATTCAAATACAGAGAGAGGGAATTTACACGATAGACAGACTTCGTACCCAGTTAAGACCCTCATCATGCATTTTCCTGCCTACCTCCTTCCCGCCCTCCTGGCTGCACTACCAGCAACGGTTTTCGCAAAAGATTGCACCCATTATGAAGTGACATATGCGGTCCCTTGTCCAAAGGGCCAATGCCGTAGGAGATGCCCCCCTGCCTCCCTCCTTCTCACTAACAGAAATTTCTACAGAAAACGGTCAACTTGGTACCTGGCAGAAAGCCTTCGACGACAATAAACAGGCTTTCCTAAACTGGGCTAAAATAGAAGGCAACGGAGGAGCGGATTGCGGCGGCTTATGTTATGCTCCCGTTTACACAGAGAATCCGAGCCTGGGTAGGGGACATACATTCACGATGCGATGTGTTGTGCCGCGCATGCATAGGTCTCCGCTGACGGGTATACCTGGGTATATCGGGGGATTGGTGAGGATTTGGGAGAATCGCATTTGTGATGTCAATTGTGTGCCTAGTGATTTCCAGGGTTGTACCTTTAGGGTGAGTATTGGGAACCTACGCCTATGAGCTCCCATGACTAATGTCCTTTCGATAGTTTCATCATTGTTAGGTTGTGTGGGAAATCACTGCGCCTTGAGACAGATCAACACTGAGAGTCTCGCATCGTTCTTGTCGGGGTACTTTTCGCGGACTTCATGGAGCACTTCCATAGCAGATTCGTATTATTGGAGCTCGGTGTTCCATGTACCCAAGGAGATCAGGATCTTGTAAAAAATGTCATTCTCCTTGTCTACCAAAGCAGAGTCTTATCTGAACACTTTAGCAACCATTGCCAGATGTTCAATTGCAGCTTGAAGGTTGCGACCAGGACCTACAATCTCGTGCGCGAGAGCGATGCAAAGCTTCGCATGCCAGCTGTTTGCATCTGGCTCAAGCGCAAGTTGACCGCGTTCCAAAGTTTCCTGAGGATGTTTATAGTGGCAGAATAGATGGGACATTTGCGTTTGCCAAAGGGAGTCGGGGCTCTTTATCTTGAGCTCACGCTGAGTCCAAGCCTCCGCCTTGAAAGTTACTTCCAGGACTGGGGGAGTGTGTATGTTTCTATAGTATGATTTGGCGCCAGGCCGATCGCGCTCTTCCATCTGAGAATGTCAGCACAAGCCAGATCTTTTGACAATGGCAACCTCCGAAGGATGCAGAACAGTAGAGGCTTCTGAAATGGTTGTCCTGTCCATTGCTTGAGAAGATTTGAAGTGTTCCATGAAGCTCGGCGCAACGATGACTTTGTTCTCCTCGTAGATTTTCAGAAGAGGAGGAAACTTGGTCTCAACTAGGTTCCGAGGCGGCACAAGAGACGGCGAATTCGCTCTAAGGGTTAGAAGCTCAGCAACTCGCACAGTTCTGAGTTCAATGAGACTGACCACCTCCGCATATCGCATTCAGTTCGCCTCTTAATCCAACCATCGTGCAGCTCAATTCAGTTAGATAGAATCTCATCAATCAGACTGTCAATGCCAGCGGAAATCTACTCGCCTGCCATTCAAGCTGTCTAACTGTCTTCAAAGTAGTAACTATCCTCGCCAGATGCCATCGCTATGAGCTGCCAAAATCGCTCACAGTCAAATTGGATAATAAGCATAGCGTCGAGTTGCGGGTTCTGCGGATTCCGTACGACTCTTGCGCGCAAGATTAACAGTCTTGGTATCCAGGACTGGAGATAACTATTTATAGTATGCTGTGATCTGTGAACATGGTTAAATACTAGCAGCGTATCTGTTGGTAGGTCTTGGACCTAGGTCGTAATATCGTTATAAGGAAAATGTACACGTGTAGAATAGTATCTCTGTATTATCTTATATATATATTCTATCTACTTGTTGTGCGAATACTCTACAAGTTAGAGACTTTAGATCCCTGCTCTACCAAGCTATCCGTAGGAATCTATACTAGAAGTCTTTTCTATATAGCTATAGTCTATACTAATATAGTATTTAGCTAGTTCGTATAAGAGAACCTTCCTACCCCTTTTCTCGTCGCGCGATACTATAGTAATAATAGTAATAGACCTTAGGTAGGTACCTTATATATATTCTACCCCCTAGGTAATACTTATAATATCTAGTTAGGCTATTATATATATAGTACGAGGCCGTTTAATACTAGGCTAGACCCGCTTTTCCCTTCGTATAAGAAATATTAGCCTAATCTAGAAGGGTAAANATCTTTATCTCTACCTCTATCTCTATCTTTACTACGCCTACTATTAAGTATTACCTTGAGATTAGTATTACCTCTAGTAGGTATTGATTATATTAACCTCCCGCGCGTCCTTACGCTCGCCCTCCTACTTACCCTCTTACGCGCTTGTCCTATACCTCAAGTAGTCGCTTAGGTATACTAACTAGCTATAATTCTACTACTAATACGATCTCTAATACCCTTAAATAGTTAGAGCTAGTTATGAATAAATCCTTATTATTATATTATAGCCTATTTAGTAACCTCTTTATATAATAAGAAGGCTCTATAGGTAGTAGTAGTATATAAAGAGGATCTATAGTATCCTCTCTATTACTAATATTATCTAACCTGTATATATCTATAATTATCCGACCTATCTCCTTACTCTATTGATCTTGTTTGGTAGCTACTTTATTTTCTATTATGTATATCCCTTCTTACTATCAAATAATAATCTAATATGTTCGACTTTATATCTACTATCTACTTATAGTTACTTACTATTAACGTACCTAGAACCCGCGAACTATACGACTTATTATCTATATTAAAGTTACTAGTAATACTAAACTCTTACTTAATACTAATACCTACTACTAAGATAGTAAAGAGATCCTTAATTATTATTACTATTTATAGAAACTAATACTTAACCNTTAACGCTTCGGAACAAGTTACTACTACTAGGGAATATTCGTAAACTAAGGAATACTATACTCAAGTAATACATCATAAAGAAAGATGAGTTCGAGGATAGAATACGCGTCGCTAGAAGTATTCTCTAGTAGTTAGTTGAACTTAGTCTTTAAGATATAATTATTTATATACCTACGCTTCGGGGCCTTCTTTATAAGTCTATTCTAATATAACTAGCTAAAACTATCCGACTAGAGATAGAGGAGATAGAGCGACGGAAGAAATAGAGAGTAGAGGAAAGGAAAAGAAAAGTAATAGAACGTTAGAATATTACCCTACTAGATAGCAGTCTAGCATTATATTAATATAGTAGGAACTAGAGTTAACCTTAGAGATAGCTGTTTATATTAATAAGGATAACGACCGGACTCGAGTTCCTATAAGAAGTCTAACCTTAATAGTACGAATTAGCTGTTGAGAGTTAAGGGCGCTTTATAATATAGGAGTAGGGATTAATATTATATCCGAATTACTAGCGATATAGTACGGCCTAGCTATTTATAGTATTAATAGGGACTATTAGAAACTAGTCTTAAATAAGTTAAAAGCAGCTAATAGGAGGAAGATTCTACTTACCGGTTAGACTAGTACTTATATAAGAATCTCTAGTACTAACCTTAATTCCGAGGATATTTTTTTATAGTTTTAAAAGAGTATTTATAGGGACTCCTTCTCGGAAAGCTATTCTCGGTTAGGAGTAGGCTTAGAATATAAGCTAAGGCGGATAGTAGTATATTATATAAGGCGTATTCTCTAAACGGATAGTAGAGCGTTATATAGTAAGTAGTTATAGTAGAATTCCTATACGATAGCTATAGGGAGCGTCTAGTACGTACCTAGAATAGAGATAGTAAAGATGTTTTTAACTCAAGTATAAGCAATTTGGAAAACGAGGAGGCGGAGTCTTAGATCTTAGGAAGATCTCTACTATACGGGAATAGGAACTAAGATTAACTTTATTCGGTATAGACTTAGGTTCTTATCGTCAATTGTTCGATAATCTAGTCTAGGACGATTTTATTTGACCGCTAGATTCTAGATAACGTCGTAACTATAGGAATTATATAACTACCTATCTTAATATAGCTACGAATAGTAAACGAGTTAATAAGTTGAAAGGAAAGGGAGAGACTACTATAGAAAGAATAGTCTAAGTATAAGAATTTTAGTAACAAGAGACTTATATCTATTAAAACGTCTAGGCTAGCTTAGTCTTTAGTTTCTAGGCCCGGCCTAGAAGCTAAAGACCTAGTTTTCTAGAAAATTTTATAATTCTTATCTAGATTTTCACCTAATACTAACCAGGTAAACGGCATATATAAAAAGAAGGTAGATAAGATTTAACCTTAGAACGTCCCTCTTACGGATAGATCTATACTAGGTAGTCGAGTAGACTAAAGAGAACTAATTACACGGGAATAATATAGTTAGGAACCTGATTATTATCTAGATAACTTCTTTAAGAATAGATACCTATAATTCCCTTAATAAACTAGACTTACTAATACTCGCTTACCTAAGATATATATTAATCTAAATCTTAGTCTGTTAGAGCTATCCCTAATAAAGGAGATACTTATACCTAGAGAACCTACCCTCGCTTAGAGCTTTAAGGAATATAGAAAAATCAGAAAAGAGGTTATAGCTATATAATTTATTTGTATCGTAGACTATAAGCCGTAGCGGGCTAAACCTTTTAATATTCCTAAGGTATTAGCTAATAAGATTAGATAGATAATTTAGGATAGGATTAAGATAGGGTAGCTCGAACTAAGTTATACCTTATATAGGAACCTATAGTTCCTAGTCTTATAGAAAAATAGAAAGTACCGGCTAATAAATAATATAACAAATATTAATACCGTTACTATATATAAGGTAAATGTACTACCTATAGCGGATAAGTTTTTAGATTCTTCTACTAGCTACGTATAGATTTCTCCCGCTAACTTATTCTCTAGTTAAAAGTAATTAGAATTAGCGGAGGAGAGTCGGGACCTAACCTTATTTGTATATCTATTTAGCCTCCTTAGAATAACAACTTTATCCTAAGGCGGGACGAACTCTATAGCGTAGTTCTAAAGAGTATCTAAAATAATTATCTTACACTAGTTCAAGTATAGTAATATATACGTAGACAATATAATTACTAGAATACTAAAGAGATCTAATAAAGATAACGAGTCCGATCTACCTAAGGTACGACGTAGAGTCTTAGAATATATACGGTAGCTAGATACTATACTACTAGATATTAAACGAGTAGGAGTAATAATCTTAGGTAAGAAGTTCGATATCTATAAGGAAGGAGTAAATGTTATTAGGTATTATTATAATCAAGAAGGACGATATCCTACTATAACTAAGGTAGTAGCTAGCTTAAACTAGTCTACGCCTAGATCTATTAAATCTACGAGGGCCTTTATTAGTATCTAGGTCTATTACTATATCTAGATATAGGACTTTACTATTATCTTAAAACTAATCTTCTCTCTTCTTAAGAAGGACTTATAGTTCTAATAGGATAAAGAATATAACTAAGCGACAAGGACTTTCTAAGAGGTATTAACTATAGCTCTTACTCTAAGGCCGATTAGGTATAAGCTAGATATAGGTTAGATTATACTTACGGTAGACGCTACTAGGGAAAGCTAGGGAGCTGTTTTATAGTAGCTTAATAAGCCTAGTAAGAGATACCTATACTAGTATAAGAGCGGGATCGAGTCTCTATCTAAGAGAAAATATAATACCGTTAAGCTAGAATATTATAGGCTTTTATACTTACTTTAGAAGCTTCGGCTTTATCTCTAGGGAATATATTTTATAGTAGAAACCGGTACTTAGACTCTAATCTACTAACTTAACCGAGTCTTATCTAATATCGTCGGATTACTTATTACGCGATAGCTTGCATAGATTCAGATATAGAACTTTAATATTAGGTATATACTAGGAAAGAAGAATTCAGTTACTAATAGTCTCTCGCGCTAATATAGGGACGTGCCAAAGGAGGATATTCTAGATATCCTAGAATTTAATATTAGGGACTTCATCGATCGGAAGCTTAGTACTTTTTATTATTTAGATATTCGTATAAGTAAACGAGGTCTAGGTCGCGGAATTCGAATCTATCTAGTTTCTAGGCCCGGCCTAGAAATAGAAATAGAGCTAGAGGACCTCGATAATAAAGAACCTAGTAAATAGACTAATAAGTATAGTAAGTATAGACTTTTAGAACTATAAGAAGACCTTAAAGGAGAGTACTCCGTAGAGTATCGTACTATAAAAGATTAGCTTATAACCCTAAGGATTTTAGCGCACCTTAAAGGGAAGTAGATTACGGCTATAAAGAGAAAAGTAGTAGGATGCCTAGTCGTACGATATTATCTATTTAAACAAGGAAAACGAGGTTAAGCGTATTACTACGTAATCGATAATCCGGTATAACGAAAAGAAATCATCGTATCGCTATACAATAAGTACGGATATAAGGGATAGTAAACGACCACTATACTCGTAAGTACTTGGTATCGCTAGGGNATTGTCTTCCTAAACTCCTTTCCTTTGAGGAATAATCCTGAACCTTATTATAATCCTCTTCGTTCTTAAACTCTAAATTACTTCTCTTAATAGCTAGTATTGGATAGGTATAAGCTCTAGTATATATAAGGGGAGTATTCTTAGGCTAGTTGATAGTATTTCTAGTTAAAGGCTTAAAAGTTATTTAAATAATATAGAAAGGAAAGACTACTAGAAGGAAACAACCTATATCCTAGAAGGAACTTAGATAGGTACCTATAAGAGATACTAAAGTAATATAAGATTATTAAGATTTAGTTAATAGTTAGATTTGATAAAGAAGAAATACCTAGCCTATATATTTGTAAGAAAAAGCAAAATACAACTCATAAAGTAAAGGAAAAGGACTTAGCTATACTATAGTACTAAACGAAAAACCAAGAAGAGAACTAAGCTACGAANCGCCGCTACGCTAGCCTTATGCGTTAGCCTTAGGCTATAATATAGATATAGCTTACTTCTATATAGTAGCTAGTACGCTATATAGGCTGTAATATAGATAGCCTAAGGCTGCGATACGGATATAGCTTAATTCTATATAGTAGCTAGTACGCTGTATATAGCTAGTTTAAGGAACTTTAAAGTTTTCCGACCGTACTAGAATAGAGTAAAAGAATTTTAATTCGCTAAGGACATTTTTCTAGTTAATAAATATATCTTTTTTTTTAAATATATCAAAAGATCCTATAACAACTTAGATATTTTAGTTATTATATTTCTTGATTTCGCCTTTACTAAGCCCCTATAAAACTGCGAAGGTGCGTATAGCGCTTTTATAATTTTTAATACTAAGATTTTCAACTTTTGAGGTGTCGTGGCTGGGTAAGAAGGGAAGAGTTTTAAAGAANAGCACGGGCTATAACTACGTAATATTAGGATTTTAAGAGTAAAAGAATTTCGGATCCCTAAGGATATTTATGTGGNATACTTTTCGCCTCTAAATAATTTTTTAATAGTCTAGTATTATTCATCTTATTATTTAGATTGGAAAGATATATTATAGTAAATAATCAATTATATTATATAACCTCCGTATTATATAACGTGCGTAGCCGCCTTACCCCGCACGTTATACGGCTGCGCTAGCCTTAGGCTACGATACGGATATAGCTTAATTCTACGTAGTAGCTAGTACGCTATATAGGCTGTAATATAGATACCTTAGGATGTAATCCTATATAGCCCTAGGTTGGGGCTGCGTAACGCTTTAAAGCACGGGCTACAACTACGCAAAATCAGGATTTCAATAGCAAAAGATTTTCTATTGCTAAGGATATTTATCTAGTTAATAAATATATCTTTTTTTTTAATATCTAGTATCTTTTTTTTTAATATATCGAAAGATCCTGTAAAAACTTAGACTCTTAACTTATTATATTTATTGATTTTGCCTTTGCCGAGCGGGCGTAAGTCTACAAAGGTGCGTGTAGTGTTTTTACANATTATTATATTCTTGCTAGTATCTTACTAGTACCTTACCTATATACTTAAACTCTCCTATTCTTGCCCTATAATACTAAAATAGTTCCTAAGCGCCCCGCCCCTATAGCGCTATTGACTCCCCTACCTAAGCGTTCCTAGAAAGCCCTAGCTATCCTTAGTAAGCGCTACTATTTACGCTATACTTAGTACCTACTTGAGGGTAGTGCTACCCTATATGCTAGTTATAATAAGAGTAATATTAAGAAGTACTCTTATTACGCCTAAATATAAAAGCTATACGCCGATATAAGTACTTGAGTGTTTCGCGTAATAGTCGCGTAGGCTAATCGAATATAGATTCCTACTAACTATATCTTAGTTATTAAAAATATCTTAGATAAGTATACTAACTTAGATAGCGACGATGTTCTACCTATACTCGTCTTACGCCTCGCCAACGCTAATAAGTAGATACGCGCCTATAAGTAGAAAGCCGAGCGCTACGGCGGTACTACAAAGCGAAAGAGTATACTTCACGTTAGTATTACGATACTTAAGGAGGTTAGTAGTTTAAGGGCTTCTATAGACTATATAGTTAACTCCTACCGCTCTATCGTACTTACCCTACAAGTTGCTTGCGTAATATAGGTACTAACTATCTTATAGAATAATTAGCCTCCTCTTACTCCTCTAGAGAGTCAGGATAAAGAAGAGGATAAGGAAGATACTAGGGGTAATAATAATAATACTAGGGAGTAAGTAGAGTATAGGTTTAGACCGTATTTCACCTACGCTATTAGTATATTTAGTATACTTAGAGTATAGGCCTCTTACCTACTTACTAGAGTCTAGAGTAAAGGATAAAAAATCCTTTAGGCCTCGCTAGTCTATAGCTTATAATAAAAGGCTACTTCTCGGTTACGAGTCTCTTATAATATAATTATAAATTCTCTATTATAACTTTTTATTATCGCTAAGCCTACGCTTAGTAGGTAATAAGTAGTAGGTTCCTATCCGCTACTATACCTATTTATTACCCTTTTTTCCTAGGTTCTTCTAGAATCTTAGGGTTTTAGGATTTCTTATTTAGGTAGGCCGTAGCCTCGATTCTCCGCGCCGTAGCTTCTAAGGAAGAGGTTACTAATATTTATTATAGTCCTATAAGGATAGGTATAACGATACTAGTATACTCTTCTTATCCGCTACGCCTACGCTTCTTAGTCTCTTCGAATATACGAATTACTCCTCTAGTATTCTTAATATTCTATTCTAGTTCCTAGGAATTATATTCTAGGCCCTAGTCCTTCTAGCGTATATAATACTATATATATCCTTATCGCTTACTTTTCGTAAGTACCTCTTCTACTTCCTACTCTTCTTCTCCTTTAATGATTTCTAGAGGAGGAAGGATTTCTTATTCGCCTACGCGGCGGTAGTAAGGTTCTAGTAAGGAGATATAGAATACGTTATATATTCTAGTACTACTTAGTATATAGATCCTATATACTTATAGACCTATAGGTTTATCTACTCTAAATAGTCCTATTATACGAGGAGATAGCTTCCTACTTACGCTCTTTAGGCGTAGATTCTTCGTAGAGACTAATACTAAGTTATTCTTATTAAACTTCTTAGGTTAATATTTCTTATTATAGTATTTCGCTTAATTCTCGGATATATCGCGTAGGCGCTACTCTAGCTCCTTTCGTACGATATAAATACGCTAAATTCTTTCTTTTACCTCTAGTACCTCCCCTTTAGAGGTACTATCCCTAGTATTAAACCTTATTTTAGGATTATATCCTAAAATAATATAAAATAGAGATATATCTAGATCGCTTCGATAGCTATTATTATACGCGAACTCTATAATAGGTAGGCGCTTCGCCTACTCTACTTAATACTCTAAGTAGAAAGCTCTTAAATACTCCTATATAGTTTGATTTTATCTTTCTATCTATCTATTAGTCTATAGATAGAAGGCTATACTTAGCTTACGCTTTATCTTCGTATAGTAGTAATATTCTAACTAGAACTCTAAAGTAAATCTAGGATTACGGTTAGAAACTATTCCGTCTAGAAAGCTAAACCTTAAGAATACGTAATCGAGTAGTAGGTCTATCGTCTATATTATAGTTATTAACTTCTTAATAGCAAAATATAAAGCTATTTTTAAAAACCGATCTATAACTACTATGATTATATTATATACAACGCCGTCTTGTATACTTCGCGGTATACTACTTATAAAGTCTAAGGTAATTTCTTTCTAAGGGGTATTTAGTACTAATGATACTTCTATCTATGTATATAGTAGATGTCTTTTTACTTTTATTTTCTAGTAGATATCGTAGCTTCGTACGTACTTCGCGACGTCGCTATCTATACTTTACTAATAGTATTTACGTTTAAGTAGTTAAGTTGTTCGTACGGTTCTAAAATACCTAGNTTTTCCTCGGTCTACGGATAAGTTTATAGATTCTTTTACTAGATATCCTTATATTTCCTTAGCTAACCTTTTCTTAGGATATAATCAACTTAAACTTACTAAAGAAAGTAGAGATATAATAGTATTCTAATACCCTTTTAGCCTTTATTGTATAACGACTTTACCTTAGGGCGCTATAAATTCGGTTACTTAATTCTATAGGATTATAAAGACGATTATCCGGTATTAGATTTATATAAGCGATATCTACGTTAATGATATTCTTAATGAGTTAGAAAAAGATTACGGAGACAAGAAAAGTAAACTACTAGGAGTTTAAAAGAATATTCTTAAATATATTAGAAATCTTGATACTCCACTAGTAGATATTAAGTATATAAAAGTGATAGTCTCGGGTAAGAAACNAGTATTTTAACTTAATAGTTACTTAGGGGACTTCCTTAAGGCCGGTATTATTTATTATAAGCGTAATAGTAAAACTCTTTAGGAGCGTAGGCTATATTAGGGTAGTATAAAGAAACCTAGGGAAAAGATTAGAGGACGTCTCCTAAATATTATCAGGTACTAGTCTAACTAGATTATATAAATATATAAAAAGTAAAAAGCTAAAGCTAGGAATAGTATTTCTACTATTTAGGTTAGTAGTCTCTATAACGGTAGGGATACGTATAAGAGTAAGTTTATTAATATAGATAAATAGGAAATTAACGAGATAGGTAGCTTAATCGTAAAGTATAATAAGCCTAGAAACGTAATCTCTATAGTTAGTAGGCCTAGGAATACTAATAAGGTACCTACTAAGGTTACTATAAACCTTCCTAGTAAGACTCCTTCGAAGGTTATAAAGCTAGCTACTTTAAAACTAGTACCTAAGGTAACTAGAGTGAAGTATACTATCCTAGGATAGTTTTAGGAAATAATTAATAGCGGAAATAGAGGTCCTACTTAGACTAAAGACGAGTTAATAGTAGAAGTTAGTAAGGACGAAACCGTATAAGGAACTTAGCTAAAAAGCGCTCCTTTAAAGAAGGCTAGAAATAATAACCTAACTTTTAAGTAACTAATTACTACTATTCTAAAGCGAGATATAGAGCTTGTAGTTATTTCGCGAGTTATACTAAACTATAATTATACGTTCACCTTTTAGGAGCTTTTTATACTTATACTCTACCTAAATAACTTTATATTTAAACGCCTTCCCGATAA